>CAUYON010075537.1:0-45328 GCA_963573935.1 Arctocebus calabarensis | reverse complement strand
AGCCTCAAGCTGTCACCCTGGATAGAGTGCTGTGGCATCACAGCTCACAGCAACCTCCAGTTCCTGGGCTCAAGCGAGTCTCCTGCCTCTGCCTCCCAAGTAGCTGGGACTACAGGTGCCCGCCACAACGCCCGGCCATTTCTTGGTTGCAGCCGTCATTGTTGTTTGGTGGGCCCGGGTTGGATTCGAACCCGCCAGCTCAGGAGTACGTGGCTGGCGCCTTAGCCCATTGAGCCACAGGCGCCAAGCCACCAGTAGTGTATTTTTGATACTGCTTCCATTGCCTTGGGGGGTCGTCCTCATAAAGAATTCACCCAGGCCAATTCTTTCAAGAGTGTTCCCTGCACTTTCTTCTAGTATTTTTATAGTTTCATGTCTTAAATTTAAATCTTTAATCCAGTGAGAGTTTATCTTCATTAATGGTGAAAGGTATGGGTTCAACTTCAGTCTTTTACAGGTCGCCAGCCAGGTCTCCCAGCACCATTTGTTAAATAGGGAGTCTTTTCCCCACTGAATGTTTTTAATTAGCTTGTCGAAGATCAAATAGCAGTAAGTAGTTGGGTTCATCTTTTGTTTCTCTATTCTGTTCCAAACATCTACCTCTCTGTTTTTGTGCCAATACCATGCTGTTTTGATCACTATCAACTTATAGCACAGTCTCAGGTCTGGTAGCGTGATCCCTCTTGCTTTGTTTTTATTTCTAAGTACTGTCTTGGCTATTCGAAGTTTTTTTCTGATTCTATATAAAATGAAGTATTATTTTTTCAAGGTCTTTAAAATATGACAATGGAGCTTTAATAGGAATTGTGTTAAAATTGTATACTGCTTTGGGGAGTATGGACTTTTTAACAATATTGATTCTTCCCAACTCTGAGCATGGTATCTTTTTCCATTTGTTGACATGTTCAGCAATTTCTTTTCTTAGAGTTTCATAGTTCTCTTTATAGAGATCTTTCACTTCTTTTGTTAGGTAAACTCTCAAATATTTCATCTTTTTGGCACTACTGTGAAAGGAATGGAATCTTTGACTATTTTTTCAGCTTGGTTGTTGTTAGTGTATATAAAGGCTACTGATTTATGAGTGTTGATTTTGTAGCCTGATACCTTGCTGTATTCCTTGATCACTTCTAAGAGTTTTGTAGTAGAATCCCTGGTGTTTTCCAGATATACAATCATATCATCTGTGAAGACTGAAAGTTTAATCTCTTCTGCCCCTATGTGGAAACCCTTGATTGCCTATTCACCCCTAATTGCACTGTCTAAAACTTCCATTACAATGTTGAAGAGCAATGGAGACAATGGCAACCTTGCCTGGTTCCTGATCTAAGTGGAAATGATTTCAATTTAACTCCATTCCATACAATATTGGCTGTGGGTTTTCTGTAGATGGCCTCTATCAGTTTAAGAAATGTCTCCTCTATTCCCATTTCTTTAGTGTTCTGATCATGAAGGGATGCTGGATATTGTCAAAAGCTTTTTCTGCATCAATTGAGAGAATCATATGGTCTTTATTTTTTAATTTGTTTATGCGCCAGATTACATTCATAGATTTATGTACATTGAACGAGTCTTGAGATCCTGGGATAAAGCCCACTTGGTCATGATGTATGATTTGTTTGAAGTATTGCTTGATTCTGTTTGCTAGGATCTTGTTGAATATTTTTGCATCAATATTCATTAGTGATATTGGTCTATAATTTTCTTTTCTTGTGTCTTTCCCTGGTTTGGGGATCAAGGTGATGTTTGCTTCATAGAATGTATTGGGTAGTATTCCTTCCTTTTCTATATTTTGGAAATTTTTTATTTTTTTTATTAAGTCATTTACTTGTACATAGATCATGAATACATTTATGCCATTATGGGATACAATGTGTTGATTATTTGTACAAATTGGAGTGCTTACATGCTATTAATCAACATAGCCTTCACTCCATTTCCCCAACTACAGCATTAAGACATTTGTGTTCTACTCCTGATAGGTCCAAATTGTACTTGCAATATGCGCCAAAGGTGTGGTCCCCCTACTAACCCTTCCTCTATCAACCTACCCTCCTCCCTTCCCCACTCCTTCCCCTTCCCTCCTTCATCCTAGGCTATAGTTGTGTTTCATTTTTCATATGCAAGTGTGATGATTATAAATTGGTTTCACAGTAGTCCTGAGTACATTGGATATTTATTTTTCCATTCAAATGAGAGGTCTAGCTTGAGTTCTTTGAGAGTTCTCCATACTTCCTTCCAAAAAGGTTGTATCAGTTTGCAGTCCCACCTGCAGTGTAAAAGTATTCTCTTTTCTCCACATCTACGCCAGCATCTGCAGTTTTGAGATTTTGAATGTGGGCCTTTCTCACTGGGGTTAGATGATATTTCAGGGTGGTTTTAATTTGCATTTCTCTAATAATTAGGAATCATGAGTATTTTTTTTTATATGTTAGTCATTCATCTGTCTTCTTTAAAGAAGGTTCTATTCATCTCTCTTACCCATTGATATATGGGATTGTTGGCTTTTTTCATGTGTATTGATATCTTTTTATTTTAGATTGAAGAACTCCCTAAGCATTTCTTGTAGGGCAGGTCTGGTGTCGATTAAATCCCTCAGCTTTTGTTTGGGAAGTCTATTTCTTCCACATTTGAAGGATATTTTCTCAGGATATAATATTGTAGATGTAAGGATTTTTTCCTTCAGCATTCCTTCAGTGTCATGCCACTATCCCTGGCCTCTGTAAGGTTTCACTGCCAACAGTATTAGAACTCCTTTATATATTACTTTAGTTCTCCTTTGCTTACTTTTTAAATTTTAAAATTTACTGTGTACATTAATGCATTTATGGGGTACAATGTACTGATTTGATATACAGTGTGGAATACTTGCATCTAACTGATTAACATAATCATCTCCTCTCTTAGTTGTTTTGTTGTGGTAAGACATTCATACTCTATTCTTAATAGTTTAGAAATGTATCATTGCATTATGTACATTAGGTTAGGTCCCCCCAAATACCCTTCCTCTATTCTTAATAGTTTAGAAATGTATCATTGCATTATGTACATTAGGTTAGGTCCCCCCAAATACCCTTCCTCTTCCTGGCTTCCACCTTTGTCTCCCCTCTCTCTCCTCTTCTCTCCTTTCTGGACTATACTTGTGTTTTATCATTCATATGCATGTGTAGGTGATTATATATTGGTTTCATAATAGTATTGAATACACTGGATACTTTTTCTTCCATTATTGAGATACTGTACTAAGAGCTGTTCCAGCTCCATCCAGATAAACATAAAAGATGTAAAGTCTCCATCTTTTTATGGCTGCATAGTATTCCATGGTATACACGTCCCACATTTGTTAATTCATTCATGGATTGATGGTTGCTTGGGCTGCTTCCATGACTTGGCAATTATAAATTGGGCTGCAATAAACATTCTGGTGCAAATGTCTTTGTTGTTAAATGATTTCTGATCATCAGGGTATATACCTAACAGAGGAATTACAGGGTCTACTCTTAGTTTCTTGCGTATTCTCCAAACTTCTTTCCAAAAAGGCTGTATTGGTTTGCATTCCCACTGGCTATGTAGAAGTATTCCCTTCTCCCTTTGCTTACCTTAGAACTCTTTTATTAAATGCCTTGAGGCAGCCTTAGTTAAGTCTGCTTGGTGTCCTGTGACCACTTTCTTGTACTTATGTATTGACATCTTTCAATTTTCAAAAATTTCTCTGTTATTTTTTGCTTGAACAAACTTTCTACCCCAACTTCTCTGTACCTTCCATTTAAGGCCAATAACTCTTAGATTTTCCCTTTAGAGTTATTTTCTCGATCTTGTGGGTATTAATTCTAAGCTCACTAATTCCTTCTTTTGTTAGATCAGTTCTGCTGGTGAGAAACAGCATTTTTTAGTTCATCAATTAAATGATTTAGCTCTAAGTTTTCTACTTGATTTTTTTTTTTTTTTTGTCATTTCAATCTCTTTGTTAAATTTCTCTGTAGGTTTCTGAATTCCTTCTCTGTGTTATCTTGAAGTTCACTGAGGTTTTTCAGAACAGCTATTTCGAACTCTCCATCTGAAAGTTTGTATGTCACCATCACTCTGGGGTTGGTCATTGATGTCATATTTAGCTCCTTGGAGGTCGTGCTTTCCTGGGTGTTCTTGATGCTTGTGGATGTTCATCAATGTCTTGGCATTGAAGAGTTAGGTGTTTATTTTCATCTTCACCCTCCAGGCTTGCTTGAACCTGTCTTTCTTGAGGAGGCTTTCTAGATATTCAAAGGGAATTGAGTGTTGTGATCCAAGTCTTTGTTCACTAATGCCATATTAGGACTGGAAGTGTCCTAAGCTCAGTAATGCTGTGACTCTTGCAGACTTCTGGTGGAATCACTTTGATGGACTTAGGGTAAGACACAGGAGGATTCTCTGGATTTCCAGGCAAAAGTCTCTCCTTCACTTTTCCCCAGAAGGCGTGTTCCTCTCCATGGTGGGCTGCCTGGAGTTGAGACAAGCTGACATCAATACTCCTCCATGGACACCACAGCTGGGACTGTGCCAGGTTATACCTGAAGCCAGCACAGTCTCTCAGAAGGCCCATGATGATTACTGCCTGGCTAAGGCTTATTTTTATTTAAGCCTCAAGGAATCTTTGGTCAGCAGGTGGTGAATCCTTCTAATGCTTATTTTCATTTAAGCCCCAAGGGATCTTTGGTCGGCAGGTGGTGAATCCTTCTAGGAATGGGTTTTTTTTTGGCCCAGGATGAGGGTGACAGGTGGTCCTGAGTTCCAATGCAAAGTCCCACAATCACTTCATTCTCCCTCTGCCAGGCACACAAATTTTCTCTCTAGCTGGTGCTCCTAGGGTATGAGGGAGGGTTGTTGTAGGCAATGCAATTCTGTCTTTCCTACTATCTTCAGTGCCTCTTGGTATAATGTTCAAACCATCTATGACTGATTGATCAATTGATTTTTGGTTCTTATAAAGATGCTTCTTGTGTGGATAATTGTTTGTTTTGTGTTCTTGTGGGTGCATGATCACTGGAGAATTCTGTTTGGTCATCTTGCTCTTCCTCCTCTGTTCCCAAATTCTAAAGAGAGATAATAAACATCCTCACTATTTGAATACTTTCAGTCTGCTATTCTAAGTGATGCATCTCATTTCATTAGCATTTTCATTGAATTAGTGATTGCAAGTATTTCTTCATATGGCAGAAGCATGATTTGGTTAATTCTTTTTTAAATTTTGAATATTTTGAATTTGTGCTATTGAAAATACTACACTTGGGCTCATGGAATTTGTGATGTGTCACATATCTGATTATCACTTTGGAATATAGATTCTTCCTAGATTGAAGAACATAACATTTTAAGACTTTTAATTTATACTGCTAATTCCTTGCCAGAATGGAATTATTTTGTACTCTCACTGTCAGTGAACCACAGTTTTGGCAGCAGAAATCTTATCTTTTTAAATCTTTTACTACTTTTTCTTTATCATTTTGAAACTAATGTATTACTGTCTTCTTAAAAGTGAAAGATGTTAATAAAAAGTCTGATATCAATTTTATTTGTATTCTTTTTGTAGGTAATCTGTCCTTTTTGTCTCAGTTTTTAAAAAATTATATCGTAAATGTTCTGAATAAGAAAAGTCTATATTTTTATTTAGTAGTTTCATTTTATTTGGCAGCTCTTTTATGTTAAAATATTCTAATAATTTTTAAATGCTAGAAAAATATTGGCCATATTTTTTTCCCCAATATTCCATTTCTTCTATTTTCTTCTATTCTATTAAGTGGAATTTCTATTTCTAACAAATTTCTGAAACTGTACCTAAACTTTGTTTTTTAATATTTCTTTTCTTTTCTTTATTTACTTTTTGCCTTTATTGCTTTGTACTGTTTTGGGGAAGAATTCCTCAGGGTAATGTTACAGCTACTAAATTCTACTCAGCTTACTATCAACCAAGCAATCAAGAAGAGACAAAAGATCAGACCACAATGTAGTAAAATAAAGCATCTAGAAGGGTTCAGCTAGGAGCCAAATTGTGTTCTGAGAGAGGGAGGGTAGTGGGGGTTGTTAAGAGAAAATCACAAGGAAGCTAAGGATGATTATACAAGTTGTTTTGAAAGAATTAGCATGGATGGAGGGAGCAAGCCTAGTACATGAGTCCATAGTTTACTGGTGTTGCTGTTCAGAATTTCAGAAATTCAGCTGTTTTCAGATGTCACAAACATGGAAATTAGGCCCAGTACAAAGCTGAAGGTAGGTCTCTGTTTTTGTTGTTTTGTTTTTGTAGGGGCACAGGTAGTTCTTAGAATGCCTTCCTAACTCCATCTTGGAGGCCTGAACCAGAGTGATGCCATGTTGTATATCACCTTTCACACTATCATTTTTTAAATTCACCTAAAGCTCTAGTTTCTTTTTAAATTTTTTTCTTGAAGTGTTATCCTTTTATGATCTCTCCTATTTCTTGTTTGATTCCATCAGTTTTGTTTATCTCTTGAGGATATTAAGAGACATACATTTTCTAAGTTTTGTTCTGATTGCTTATTTCACTCTATTTCTTCAAATTGTGTTGGATTTGTCTTTTCTCCTTCATGCTGTTGACTTTGTTCAGGTGTTAGGAACTCCTTGCTTTTCCAAAGTAGCTTTCCTGCTGTAAAACCTGAGGCTTCCTGCTTTCATTTCTTGCAGAGACTGATAGAATTTTCCCAAGAGTATTCATGGCTTGGTACCCGTAGCTCAGTGGTTAGTTAGAGCGCTGGGCACATGCACAGAGGCAGGCGGGTTCGAACCTGGCCCTGGTTTGCTAAACAACAATGACAACTGCAAAAACAAAAACGAAAAAAATAGCCAGGCATTGGGGCAGGCGCTTATAGTCCAAGCTGCTTGGGAGGCAGATGCAAGAGAATCACTTAAGCCCAAGAGTTTGAGGTTGCTGTGAGCTGTGACGCCACAGCCCTCTACCCAGGGTGACAAAGGACAAAGTGGAACTTTGTCTCAAAATAAATAAATACAAATAAATAAATATATTCACATTTCCTTATTCACATGACCCTCTAATTTTCAATGCAGCTATATTTATATTAAAGTATTTTAAATATATTCTCCATTATTTCTCTGGACTCAAGGTGGGAAGGGGTTATTTTTACATATGTCGGTTCCATCTTCTTAAAATTCTGCGGAGGTAAGCGCCTATGGCTTAGTGGGTAGGGCGCTGGCCCCATGTACCATGGGTGGGGGATTCAAACCCCACCCTGGCCAAACTGCAAGAAAAAATAGCCGGGCCTTGTGGCGGGCACCTGTAGTCCCAGGTATAGGTGCCTGCCACAACGTAAGCGACTGTAGTCCCGAGTCCCTGTACTCAGGAGGCTCAGGCAAGAGAATCGCCTAAGCCCAAGAGCTGGAGTTTGCTGTGAGCTGTGATGCCACTGCACTCTACTGAGGGTGACAAAGTGAGACTCTGTCTCTAAAAAATAAATAAATAAATTCTGCATTACATTTTCTAATTGAATATTACTTTCTAGAAAAGTATATTTTTAAAATTTGGCCATTAGCCTAAATTTTTAATGTTATCCGTAGCAACTAAAAAATAGTTTATTATTTCCTTTTGACTTTTTATAGCTCTTATTTTTAATTTTATTTAAAGCATTGTTTAAAAATGTTGGTTTAACATTAAATATATGGTTAAAGTAGGCATTCTTGAAATGTTCCTGACTTTAATGGAAAGCTTATAGTTTTTCTACCATTAAGCATAATCTTGATGGCTGATTTATGGGAAATAAAGAATGTAATCTTCAATTCTTAGCTAACTAAGAGAAGTTACTCATAGTGTATTTTGTTTATGAAACTGGTTTTGAATTCCATCAAATTCTCTTTGAGGATCTTTTGAGCTCAACATATGGCTTTCTCTCACTGATTCATTGATATATTAATCTGTTATATTAGCTACTACTAATAACCTGTTTTCACAATTCTGGAATAAATCATCATTGGTCTTTTAATAAACTATTGAGTTCAATTCTCAAGATTTTATTTCTAGTATATTTTTAAGAGATTTGTACATGATTTTCTTTTCTGGTGTTACCTTTGTAGGTCTTGGCACATGTTGTATATTTGTTTTCTTTTATAAACTGGATAACTTTGTATTTTTTTCTATTTTGTGTAAAAAATTATTTGGTAATCTTTAAATTTGAAGGCACAGCATCCTAACCATTTGGATTCAAGACTTTTTATGGAGAGGTGATTTTCTTTCTTCTAAAACCACAGTAGAACATCCATAGTTGACCACCTCCCTACATTGAGCGCCTCCTTATGTTGACCTAATTTTCATAAATCGACATGTACCACATGTACAGAACAGTAGAGTATGGCTAGTTCCTTATTTTGACTCCCTCCACGTGTTGACCAGTTTGTTACAGTCCCATGGGTGGTCAACTTACAGAGATTCTGTTGTATATTCTTTTATGTTCATTGGTCTTTCAAATTTTTACACTTGAGTTAATAACTGACATGTTTTGCCATGTAATATTGACCATGTAAATCCAGATTTTTCTAATTTATTAGTTTTAAAAGTACTTATCATGTCATACATTTAATGCATGTATTTACAACTGTGCCTGACATGTAGTAAGTTCTCAACTGTTAGTGATTTTCGTTTATATATTGATCAATAGTGCCAGACATCTTTAAACTTTTCCCTTTTCTCATTTTTCAGTTCACCACCTTAATTAATACCCAGAGCTCAGCAGGGAGGCCAGGAACTTTGTTAGGAAGCAGGGAGAGGGGAAAAGGCCTTAAATACAATACAACATCCTTTTATCTTTGTTACATCTAATTATAAAAACAAAGACAAAACAAACTTCTGGCTTTTACATTTAAAAGGATTTAGCTCTATTTTGCTTCACATTTCTCTCCCTTCTTTCCCAACTCTTTATTTTAACTACATTCTCAGAATTTAATAGTTTTCCTTCAATTGTATAACAATTTTTACATGCTTTATTTGATTTCAGCGTTCCTATGTATACTATAACCCACATTATGTTTGGTTTAGCGGCTCCCCAGTATAAGGGAATATTTAAATAGTCTGATTTTGAGATTCCATAAAACCCTCCAGACCTGAGTTCTTTGAACTCCTCATTCCCAGGTGATTCTGATGAAATGCCAGGTTTGGAAACCATTGTTCTGTCCAATAGAGAAATGAAACAAACTAGGACTGGTGAGGATATTGGGGGGGGGGGGGCGTGGTGGTGTGGTTGACCATTGTGGGTTGGAAGATCTAGATTCTCCTAGTTCTCATTCCACATCTCTAATGTTCCTTCACTTCAGTTGTTCCAATTGTTATTAAAAACTGGTACCACTTCCTCTTAAATAAAATTTTCCTAAAAGTCCCTCTTTGTTTTCTTTTTCTTTCTTTTTTATTCCCCTTCTCTTTTTGAGACAGAGTCTCACACGGTTGCCCAGGCTAGGGTGCAGTGGCATCATCCTAGCCCACAGCAACTTCAATCTCCTGGGCTCAAACGCTCTTCCTACCTCACCCTCCCCAGTAGCTGAGACTACAGATGCCAGCCACCACACCCAGCTAATTTTTCTATTTTTAATAGAGACGGGTCTTGCTTTTGCTCAGCTGCTCTCAAATTCCTGAGCTGAGGGGATCCTCCAGCTTCAGCCTCCCAGAGTTCTAGGATTACAGGTGTGAGTCACCACTCCCTGTTTTCCTTTTTCTACTCTCTTAGTTCTAGATATTAACTCTGAAGTTCGTAGATTTCAAGCTATCCTGGAACCCTGGTCACATTTTAAACTTGTCTAAAAGCTGTATCTCTGAACCCGAACCCTTCCCTTCTCATCTCTCCTGATTATGTGTCCTGCACTCATAGTCCTGGTTCCACTTCCCTGTTTCCAGTGCCCCTGCCATAATTCATGCTAGTTTCTTTTGGAATGGCATAGAGCCTCCCTTCCACTTTCTGCCTCTTTAGTAGTACATCCTTCTGTTTGATTGACCTTCTTAAAATACTGTTATGTTCCACAATATTTAAGCTCAAAATCTTTCAGTAATTGTTCACTGTTTATGCAGTTGAAGTTCTTTGGTCTAATAACCAAGACCCTCCAAAAATATTGCCTTTACTGTTATTAAGTGTCCTGGACTCCATCCAGGGGAAATGCTCCTTAATTAAGGGTCTCCTTTCCCCTTTCTATGTTTTTATCTTATTTCTCTAAAATATTTTTTTCTGTTTTACTTGTCCTAACCTTCAAAGCTCATTTCAAATGTCACATCCTTTTTTCTCTTTTTCTTTTTCTTTCTTTCTTTCTTTTTTTTTTTTTTTAAGAGTTTTATCTGGCAGTTTGGCCGTAGGATGCCAGATATCTGGTTAAACATTTCTGGATGTGTCTCCAGATGAGATTAGTATTGACTTGGAGTAAAGCACTTTGGTCTCTCCCAATTGCATTTGCTAATTGGGTTTAACATTTTCCAAACAGTTAAGGGTCCAAATAGAACATAAATAAACAGGCAGAAGAAGGTTGGAATTCTCATTTGAGCCAAGACATCCATCATCTCCTAACCTTGAACTAGGATTTACACCTTTCCCTGAGGCCCTAGGTGGAAGCAGTATCTCCCTTTGAATGCTCATAGATTTTTATCTGGGGGTGACTGAAGATACTTCACATACACCCCTTTTTGTATTTTCCTCCTTTGTTTTTGTTTTAATTACTTATAAAATGCATAGATTACACTACATTCACACAACTCAAACAACTTAAACACAGAGTAAAATGTGGAAATTCTTCAGCACTTTGCCAAAGCCACTCCCATACCTATAGGAAAACCGTATTTCTATATGATACACTGCATCCTTCTAAGTCAGTATTTCTCAAAATGTTGGTGGCAGACCACCTGTCCCACATCACCCGGGAGCAGGTGCTGTATTAAAAATGGAGGTGCCTGTGGTCAGCCCAGGTCTCTTCAATCAGAATCTCTTGAAAGTGAGACCTAAGAACCTGCATTTATGGACTTTTCTTTCAATTTAAAGAGATTTATTCTGAGCCAAATTTGAGGACCATTGCCCAAAGCCACACCCAAGAAGCCATAAGCCAGTGGGCTTGTGGTGGTGGGGTTATAGTTTGATTTTATACATTTCAGAAAGACAGTAATTATGGGTAAAGTCATGCATACCAATCAAAAAATGTCCTGCTTTTTTGACATAGAAGTTCCTCAGTATAATTGTTCTCAGTTATGGGGTTTATGCAAAAGGAGATATAACAAGAAATTTATTGGCCACCTTAGGCTAAATTATTAAAGAAGCTAAAATATCATCATACAACAGAGCTTTCTAAATCCCTTACCTTCAATGTTAACAACACTCACTTATGTTTGCTACAAGTTTGCAACTAAATCCAAGAATACAGTAGCTCAATACATATAGATAAAGTAATTTTGTAGCTGGTTTTCGACAGGTTGGTTTTTACTCTTACATTGCCAGAAGGGTTTAAAGAGTTGATGAGTGCCTCCCACCTCCAGTCCCATCTAGTCTGAAACATTTAATTGGCAGCAAGGGCAGCAAGGGTTCTACCCAGGGCCTGGATGGACCTGGGGCCCATAGCCACACCACCCTGGCAACACAGGGGACAAAATAAGAGTTTGGCCATCAAAGCTGCCTCTAGTAGACCTTGGCCAAAATTGGGAAAGTATGAACAAAAATAAACTCTTAAAGCTTTCCCCCTAGTGGCTGATTGACTAGACCTCCATCTTGGCCAATGGGGTCTATTTCAGTGATTCTTAATTATACTAAATTTTGGAAATCATTGCTTTATCCATGCTTTAAAAATAGGAGTTCTTAGACAAATGTATAATTTTGTTTTTCTCTTGGTTGTTACCATGTTTCTTCAGTAGTACTATTCATATTACTTGACTTGCCTTTTATTTTTAACAATTTATTTTGAAGACATTCAGAAGACAAACAGAGACTGTCTAGGATGGGTTTATCATGACTTATATAACTATTTTTCTGTTGATGGTGATTTTTAGTTTTTAGTTATTAAGAACTATGCTTTGGTGAAGGTGTAAAATTTTTACACATGATAATATGTTTAAAGATCAGGAATTGCTGGTTAAGTGCATATTCAAAATGATGATCTTGCCAAATTGTTCTCCATGAAGGCGTTTTGAATTTCTACTGAATTTCTACCACTATTGCAAAAGAATATTCATATTCGCATTCCTATATCAATAGTGCATATTACCATTTTTCAGTTTTATGAGATGAAAAATAGTATCTCTTTGTTGTTTTAACTTGCTCATTTTCTCATAACAAGTGATATTGAGCTCCTTTTTTGCCACTTGTGTTTCTTATGTGAACTGTCAGATTCCGTTTCTTATTTATATTTATTATTTATTGAATTGTCTACCACCAATGCTATTGAACTGTCCATTTTTTACTGATTTGAAATGTCACATTTGTCATATACTAAATCCTATATGTTGGTTGGAAAGCTTGTGGATTTTTATTCTGTTTTGCTTATCTATTTGTATTTATCCTTTACTATCTATTGTGACAAAATAAGCTTTGTAGTTTGCTTTTATATCAACATCTTTAGTATTTTCTCAAAAAATTTCTTGGTTATCCATACTCATTTTTTGCTTTCATATCAAATTTTATTCAGTTTATAAAAACCATACAAAAGTCTTTTTTGTGTTTTGATTGAAATTGCAATGGAGTATAGATTAATTTGGGGAAGATTTGACATTTTGCAAATGCTGATATCTCCCCAAATCACAGATTTAACTGTAATCATTTGTTTTCCCATCAGGAATCTGTCTGTCATCTGAAGTCTTATGCTCTTTGGTAAAGTTTTAGTATTTTTTAAAATACAGTTCTCAATTTTTTTATATTTAATTTGTTGCTAAGTATAGTTTTTTGCAGCTTTCAATAGGATTTTTAAATTACATTTGCTAATTGGTTTTTCCAGATTTTAGGAAAATGAATCTACTGAAGTTTCTTATTAATTTGAAGAGATTTTTGGTCATTTCCCTTATGCTTTTAGTCAATCATACTATCGATAGACAATGAATTTTCATCTATTCCTTCCCAGTTGTTATGCCTCTTTTATTTATCTCATCTTACTAAATTAGGTAAGTCTGTGGGTTCACATTGAATAGTCTAATGAGACTGGGCATCATGGTTCTCCTTTTTGCCTTTAATGAAAGGTCTCTAGTGTTTGTTCATTAAATTATGAGGTTTTTCAATAAGTTTCCATAGATTCCTTCCATCATGTTAAGGAGGATTTTTTCCTATTAATCTGAGTAAAGGCTTATATATGAAAGTGTTGGATTAAATAATTGTTTCTTCCATCCTCCAGATAATCATATGGATTTTCTACTTAATTTGTGGATATAGTGATTTACATTATCACTTACTTGAATTCTTCTCAGAAAAAAAAGAATCCTCTTTGGTGGTAATAAACTGTGCCCTATTACTTCCACTTGATTTTTCTTTTCTAGTATTTTATTTAGTGGTCTTGCATTACTGGTTGGAAGTGAAATTGACCTGTGGATAGGCAGCCTAATGGCCTTCCAGGGATCTCCTAATTCATGGAACTTGTGACTAATCTTTACATGGCAAAAGGGACTTTACACAGGTGATTTATTTATTTGAAAAGTAAATTTATTTCAGGCTACTACGACGGGAAACAACCAGGTCGAAATGTTTGATTTTGTTAGGTAGAGTTCCTTTTGTGGTTATGTCCCACACAAAAAAAGGTGCGTCAAACACGGCCACCCTGTGCCCATTCAGTGAGAGCTGAGCAACCCCTTCCCCCTTCCTTGTTACCCCTTCCCCAAGATGAATTGAGTTTATATATATGTGATTTAGGTTAAAAATTTACAATAAAGAGATTATTCTGGAATATCTGCATTGGCCCAATCTAATCACTTAAGTCCTTACAAAGGGAAAATCTTCTCCAGGTGAGGGGGATGGAGAGAAAAAGAGAGCGAAACACAATGACAGAAAAAGATTTGAGAAGTACTTGACCTGACATTGCTTTTTTTGAAGATGCAGGAAGAGGGCCCTGAATCAAGAAATGCAGGTAGTCTTTGGTTGGAAAAGACAGGAAAATGGATTCTTCCTTATTCTTCCTCACTAGAAAATAATGCAACTTTGGCAGGTTTTAGCCCAGTGAGATTCATGTTGGACTTTTGACATCTAGACCTGTAAGGTAATAAATCTGTGTGTTGTTTTAAGGGGCTGAGTTTGTCACAGCAACAGCAGACAATTAACATGGTCTGTAATTTTATCTGTGGCCTCTAAATTTGGAAACAGAACTACAGCTGAAAAACGTTTCCTTCTTTTCCAATGCTTTAAAACTGATTTTAGAAAAAATAATTCACAGAAGTTTGATAAAATTCACCTGTGAAACTGTCTAGTTCTTGTGCCCTGTTAGAGAAGATGTTTGATGATTTTCACAATTTCTTTTGCAACATCCCTCTTTCTACCTTGTATTATTATAATTTTCAGGTATTTATTTTGTTTCCTGTACTAAATTGGAAACTTCTCAAAGGCATAATCTAATGTATCTTGGTATCCAATTTAGTACCTAAAATAATCCCTTGCATACTGTAACGTAACACTTGTCATATGGATATCTTATTCAACCGTGTGTCCTTACTGTGCTGTACACTGTATCTAGTGTTTATGAAACTAATCTCAAAAATATATAGTCACTTTGACAGCTCCATTGATTAGGTCACTCAAGTAATGTGGTGAATAAACATGAGCTTTGAAGTCAGACATGAGTAAAATCCTGGATGAGCCTCTTTCCTCACTAGTAAAGTGATAATAATGGTAGGTTTACTTTATAGACGTTTTGAGAGGATAAATGGGAGGCAGTGTTTGTATGTGATACACAATAGCTCCTTGGCAAATGACACTTGTTATTAAGTTACCATAACCATTAAAAGGACTCTATTTAGAACCAAATGATATTTTATAGAAATGTTTTCTGCTGTTACTCCTGTTGTAATTTTCCAGTCTGTTGTCATGTCAAAAGGGGATACTCAGTCTCCATCTCGTTCTTTTGTGCATAGCATATCATAAATAACTCCAGTCAGCTTAAGGCAAGTATTCTCCATGGCTAAGCACACATTTGAGTAACTGGGAATATGATGGACACAGCACCAAATATACTTCTACTGAGCTCAAGAAGTATAAAAACCCTTGAACTCTTGTTTCAAAGGTTTTCTTTGTAGTTAATGCTGTAATGTCCTGAATCCCGTCCTACTCAATGACACTGGTGATTCTTCTACTTCATATTGACTGCCAACCTTTATATTTATGGACTGAAGAAATAGTCACCTGTTTTATGAATTCGTATTTGAAAGAGACACCTTATATTGAGATTCGTTTTGTAGTTTTCATTGAAACCTTGCAGGATAGGTTATAGAACATTAGATGTCCTGTACATTATTTTCTGGGAATTGATAGGGGAGAAAAATAAAAGATAAGAAAATTTAACATGGGTTAACTTGCTCAGTATGGTTCTAAGGCCTTGATGTCAGATTTTGAGTTGGGTGGTGATGGTGGAGATGAAATTGCAAATATGCATGAGAGTCAGGACTGAAAAGGTGCTTTGCTAAAATAAATACAACCATCTGTTGTATTCCTACCGTAGGACAAAATTGTATTTTTTACCTTTGGTTTTAGATCTATCAGTAACTTTGCCATGAGAAATTTTGTGGATTAAGAAACAGGTCCTAGAAGAAATTTTCCCATGCAAATTTTTCATGGTATTTAGTGGATACAAAGGCAGTGAAGAGTAGCTGGAATGATCCATTCCTTACACAAATTAAAAAACACCTAGAGCAGTGGAACAGATTAGCTAAATATTCCTTCTGAAGATAGAAAAGCTAATGATGGTTTACAAACTTAGATTGCTTTGTTGGTAAAAAGAAGGACTTGGGGGATAGCAGTGATCTGGTAAGAAAAGTGGGATCTTAAGATACAATTCCTTTTAATGGGTGAGGGTAAGCCTAGATGAGAAACTGTACCACATCACTTAGTGTTACTCTCAGCTTCATTTTATACAAACCAATTCAGACTATTCTGAAGTGTAAGTTGAGCTACATCCTAATTTTGAGAATGCATTATGTAACAAGCTAATTAATACAAAACAGAACCAGACCACCCCAGAAGATTCATACACACCAGTGGTCCTGCACCATCCTGGTTGCATTTTGGAAGGTGAAACCGATTCATTTGGAAATATGTATCAATCAGCTTCTTTGCCCAAGGTACTTGTTTTTCTTTTTTAAATTTGTATATATTCATGAGGTAAAAGCACATTTTTGCTACATTGATATATTGCATCGTGGGGAAATCAAGGCCTTCTATGCATCTAGTGCTGGAGGAACACACATTGTAGCCACCAAGCAACGTCCCAACTTCCACCCTCCCAGCCCTGCAAGTCTCCCCTGCTCATTATTCCACACTCTGAGTTCTTGTGTACACATTATTTAGCTCCCACTTATAAATAAGAACATGTAGTATTTGACTTTCTGTGTCTGAGATGTCTCACTTAAGATATGATCTCCAGTTCCGTCCATGTTGCTTCAAAGGATATTATTTCATTCTTTTTAATGGCTGAGTAGTATTCCATGGTGTATATATACCGCATTTTCTTTCTCTAATCATAAGTTGATGGATACTTAAGTTGATTCCCTATCTTTGCTATTTTGAAATAGCACTGCAAAAAAACATGCAAGTACAAGTATCTTTTTGATGGAATGATTTATTTTCTTTTGTGTAGATACTAGTGGAATTGTTGGATCAAATGGTATTTCAATTTTAGTTCTTTGAGGAATCTCCATATTGTTTTCCATAGAGGTTGTATAAGAATTCCCTTTTCTCTCTATTCCCACCAATGTCTGTTTTTTTTTGTATTTTTAATAATAGCCTTTCTAATTGGTATGATATCTCATTGCAGTTTTAATTTGCATTTCCGATGATTAGTGATGTTGTACATTTTTTCTTATGCTTGTTGGCCATTGTCTTCTTTTGAAATATGGCCATTCATATCCTCCGCCTGCTTTATTAGGGTTTTATTTTTTGGGAGGGGGGTCTTGTTGAATTGTTTGAGTTCCTTGTAAATTCTTGATTAGTCCCTGGTTAAATGTATAGTTTGCAAATATTCTCTTCTATTCTGTAAATTGTTCACTTCTTGATTATCTTTTGCTAGGCAGTTTTTTAATTTAATTAAGTCCATTTGTCTATTTTTGTTTTTGTTGTCTGTGCTTTTGAGGTTTTAGTCATGAATTCTTTGCCTAGATTAATGTTCAGGAGAGTTTCCCCTATGCTTTCTTCTAATATTTTTATAGCTTCAGGTCTTACATTTAAGTTTTTTATCCATCATGAGTTGATTTTTATATATGGTGAGAGATAGGGGTCCAATTTCATTCTTCTGCATATGGCCATCCAGCACTCCTAGCACCATTAATTAGAAAGGGTGTGCCTTTTCCACTGTATGTTCTTGTCACCTTTATCAAAAATCAGTTGGCTGTTAGCCTGTGGCTTTATTTCTGGGTTCTCTATTCTCTAGATCTAGATGTCTATTTTTATAACAGTACCATATACTGGTAGGATTACAATAGCCTTGTAGTACAATTTGAAGTCAGGCAATGAGATACTTCCACCTTTGTTCTTTTTTCTTCCAATTAGGCTGTTTTTTGGTCCCATATGAACTTTATAATTTTTTTTTAGGATTCTGTGAAAAATGATGTTGGTATTTTGATAGGAATTGTTTTAAACATACAGATTGCTGTGGTCAGCATGGTCATTTTAACATTAATTCTTCGGGTCCATGAGGGTGAGATGTTTTACCATCTGTTTGTGTCATCTACAATTTCTTTCATCCATATTTTGTAGTTTTCTTTGTAGAGATCTTTCACCTCTTTGGTTAAGTACATTCCTAGGTATTTCATTTTTTTTGTAGCTATTATAAATGGGACTGCCTTCTTGAATTTGTTCTTGACTAGATCATTATTGGTCTGTGGAAATGCTATTGAATTCTGTATGCCGATTTTGTATTCTGAAACTTTACTGAATTAATTCATCAAATCTACAGGTTTTTTGTGGCCTCAATAGGACTTTCTATACATAATATCTTGTTATCAGTGAACATTGGTAATTTGACATCCTCTTTTCCAATTTGGATGTCTTTTTTTGTCTCTTGTACAAGGTACTTTTTAGGTTGAAGATATAGAACAGGATAGATGAGGGCCTTGCCCAGACAGACAAGCATGGAAAAAGATAAACTTCAGATAGAAGAAACGAACGAAGAAACTTTATAGTGATGTGAAGAGACTTTAGATTATGTGGACTAGAAGGGTATCCCTGAAGATGTGACATTTAAGATGAGATCTGATTAACAAAAATGAACTAACTATGCAAATCAACTCTAAAAGGAAATTCTAGGCAGAGGGACTAGCTAGTACAAAGAGAATGTGCTTTTTATATGTGTGTGTGTGATGTGTTGCCTCCTAGCACTCGAACATAGAAAATGAAGGAGAGAGTAGTGGGAAGCTGGACTGCAGAGGTTGGGAGAGGCCACATTTGCATTTAGCTCTTCATGATGAAAGGAACCAATGTTAAAATGAATTACGTCTAGATGGGTTGTGAACATTGTGTCAAAAATGTCTAGTGAAGATTCCATTGGAATTACAGGAACCAGATACTGCAGTACAAGAATGTGTTCTGTAATTTTAGTTTTTATTTATTGCCTTAGATATGCTAATGTAGCTTAAGTTACATTAGTCCCCTCAGACACCTGCTCTTTATTGTACCTAATCCAGGGTAATAGTGCTAATGAAGCCTCAATTAGTGAATCAGTACTGATTAGCATAGACTAGTTGACTATGCTTTATTTCATAGTTCTATAGTCTTAATTTGAGTTAGCAACCCCATAAATTAAAAGGGGACCACAAGGCCTAGTAGGTCTGTGAAAATTCATCATTACTCAAAAACAACTCCAAGTATGTAATGTCCTAAGTAGTATTCCATATAGTCTAAAATGATCTGCCAGAGCTGTGCTTGCTTGCATTCGAATTTCATGTTTCACATTTTGTAGGAAGTGAGATTAACCCACAAATGTATTTCTATGCAGCTGTATTTACCTATAATACTATTTCTGTAACAGTGATGTTAAAATCTTGCTTTTTTTTTTTGAGACAGAGCCTCAAACTATCACACTGGATAGAGTGCTGTGGCATCACAGCTCACACCAACCTCCAATTCTTGGGTTCAAGGGAGTCTCCTGCCTCCGCCTCCCAAGTAGCTGGGACTACAGGCGCTCGCCACAACGCCTGGCCATTTTTTGGTTGCAGCTGTCATTGTTGTTTGGCGGGCAAGGCTAGATTCGAACCCGCCAGCTCAGGTGTATGTGGCTGGCGCTTTAGCCTGTTGAGCCACAGGTGCTGAGCCAAAAATCTTGCTTCTTTATACTTGGGAAGTTTTAGGGAGGAAAACATTTATTCATTTTATTATAAAGGACTTGCTTGAACTTTTTGACATTTAATATGTTGGCAGTTCAGTGAGTATCCCACCATAATAAGCAAGACTGAAGAGATGGTTGTGACACCGTATCTCTCGTTATGCATCTCTGCATTTCAACTGACACCACGCTCCAGTCACACAGAGGTCACGCCTCCATCCCTTTGATACTTCTGGTCACCCAGACTATCACCTTTCTTCTCAGAATGTATGTTCTTACTTTCAGATTCCCAGGTTCCTATTCTCTTTCCATACCAGCCTGCACTCTTTACACTCTGCTAATCATTCAGCGGGGTCACAGAATACGAAGCTTTTTGCAGAGAAGCCATGAGGCCCTCTCTATCTCAGGTCTATTTTCTAAGCATCTTTTTTCTTGCAGTCAGGATCCAAGGATTTTTCCTCTCTTTCTGGTAATTACTCATCTACTTTATTTCTAAGGAATGTTTCATCCATACCTGGTTTTGGAGAGCACGCCACCTCTTGGATTCCTACTGAAAAGCCTTTGGAAACTATGACTGTTTTTTGATTTTACTGTTCCTTCATGCTTTAGACTTTCTCTGCAAACCTTCATGCACAGTTGTTGTAGAGAAGTTTGAGGGAGAACTCAATTAATTCATTCTTGCTGTAGTCATGTTTATATTCTTTTTCCTTAGTAGAAGACAATAGATATAGCTAGAGTGTTATTAGTTAGCTGTTAAAGATTTGTAGGGATGAATGTAAATGTAAATAATTAAATGTAGATTCTGTAATAAATGATTTACTTGGGTGTGACTGACTTCAGTAACATGACACATATGCAGTAAAATGATGCAAGTATATTTTTCTGGCTTTTCTCCTGAAAGAATGGCAAATAGGCCTGGATCTAGGAAATACTGTCAGACAATGTTTTGTTTTTGGAGCAGTGCTCCTTACCGTTTTTATGGTTTGCATGAACATTGCAACCTAACAATATTAACATATTTATGTTTTTACAATTTGTTAGTGACAAATTCAAGAGCCAATTTTATAGTTAATGCCTATGGCCTAATTTTTTGTAGTTATTGTCCTTTCACTTAAAAAAACAGTAAGTTCCATTTTTGATATTGATGACGGAACTAATACTAGAAACTGTGAGAATCTATTTTGTAAAATACTATTAGCTATCATTTTGGATTACTAAAGATAAGCACTAATGTTAGTGTTTTATATTATCACAAAAAGCAGGATAACTTTCTAACAACTTAGCAAACGTGTTATAGTTGAAAACAAAATTCAAAACAAGTTTAACACTGCTTATTTACTAAAAGTTACTATTCAGTAGTGCCACATATAACAAGATTCTTGTTTGAAAAAATAGATGTGGGCAAAACTACTGAGATTCTGGAACAAATTTAGAATAAAACCTACATTAAAACCAAAGTTAAAGATAAAATAAGATGGGCTTTCCAATTGTTAAAGTTTGCATTTCTCTAATAAGACAAACATAAGCTGTAGAAAAACTAGCATTTCTCTCCTTTTATAACAGAGATCCTTAAATTTAATAAAGCTGTTAGCTGATGTGGCATGACTGTTCATTGCGTATTGTATAGTAGTATAGGCCACCCCTGGTGTTCTTGGGGAGCTTTGTGTTCCCAGTGACTCATGAGTATGAATTTTTTATCAGAAACTATCATGGAAGTTATTGCAGTTCAGTTTTATTATTTATTTTTTTATTTTGAGACAGAGCCTCAATCTGTCACCCTGGATAGAGGACCGTGGCCTCACAGCTCACAACAACCTCCAAATTCCTGGGCTCAAGCGAGTCTCTTGCCTCCACCTCCCAAGTAGCTGGGACTACAGGCACCCGCCACAACGCCCGGCCATTTTTTGGTTGCAGCCGTCACTGTTGTTTGGTGGGCTCAGGCTGGATTCGAACCCGCCAGCTCAGGTGTACGTGGCTGGTGCCTTAGCCCATTGAGCCATAGGCGCCAAGCCAGTTCAGTTTTATTTTAAGAAAATTATTGCAATCCATTCCTTGTAGTAAATATTTGTATTCTGTTTTTTTTGAGAAGTTAACAGAGGAATTTATTTGCCACCTTTGTTTTCATCTTTGTGTTCACAATTTGCAACACTTAAATTTACATTACCCATGACCCCATGACCTAGTGGGTTCTGTAGCTGTAATCAGAAAATAATGGGAAAATGGACCAAGAGTTTAACTGCATTTTTTTCCCTGTTATTGCAGCCACGGAATTTATATTTAGCTTGCACCTTTCTAGAGAGATATCCCCCTCTTATCTATAGTGTATTTATAATTTGCTAAATAGTTTTTGCATTTAAAGCTTTTATTTTCCATTCTACTCTGGAAACAATTAAGAGATTTTAAGCAGGGGAAAGCTACAGGTTCTGTAGGCAGTCATTCCTACATACAGGTTAAGTACATGTAGAATTAAGTTCCACGAAAGCAGGGGGGGACTGTGATCACTCTAATCCTGTTGCTTCGCAGGATATTTCATGTGGCAGAATTCAAACGTTTGTTCAATGAATTAAACTTTCCTATCATGAGAAAGCTAAAAGAACTAAGATACACTTAACTAAATTACCTGTAATACAATTTACTTTCAAAGAAACTAAGAGTATAATATGGTTGGCATACAATGAACTAAAACTTATGCTGTTGTCCAGGTTCTGCCACAAACAGCATGACAATGCATGGCAATGGCAAAGTTACTTGAGTTCTGTGGATCTCAAGGAATGAATTTAGGGTCTTAAGGGATGTGACTAGATTAAGCCCATTTGGAAGATTCTAAGTCATCCAAGTTCTAAATTGCTTCCCAATTCTGAAATCACTTAGAGAGATACATCAAAGACTACAAAACTTTTGGTTTACAAGTAACAGACGAAGAATATTAGAAAATTTAAAATTTTTAATAAATGTGCTTTGTTCACAAAATGTGAAAAAATACAACAAACACAAACATACATTTTCAGGTATGCTACCACCCACCACTTGGCAACTACGGTAAAACCACATGATCTAGTCATGATCTTGAAGATTCCAGCCCAATGATTATCATTTGTTTTTGAAACAACAAATTATTTTGGAGAGCCTGCTGAGAATGTAACAGGAGGCCCCTTAACTTTTTATATCCAAATGACATCATTCTTAAGAGTACCCATTCAGTATTACAAGGCCCTATTAACTTATCTTTGTCATTACATATATGATCTGGCACCAAGCTGCAATAACTGCTTATATTTCAACACTTACACACTGAAATTGGCTTTGGTGGAATGTGTATAGGTTTAAATCTGGTGCCAACTTAATTTAAATAAGCTGAATTTACAATAACAAATGATATAGATTCAAACAAATTTATACTAAGTGGTAGTAGGTTTTATAGAGAGACTTTTCTTGAAGTACTACTTAAAATACATCATGCACACTTTGAAGCATAAGCAAAGTCAACATCTGTAAACAATCAGAAGAATTTATAGCACCAACATTTCAGCTGTAACACAAAGGCTGACTCCAAGGTCATACTTACACATCAGCCTTTCAAAAGCACTGTTTTCATTTACTTTCAAAGCACTTTCATTTGGTGTATTGTTTTCTTTGCTCTTAAGATCATATTTAGCTAAATCAAAAAGAAACATTATGGTAAAAGAGGTACTACCAAAACACAGTTCTGTATTATCCTGAACACAGTCTTCTCTTTCTCGCCTCTCTCTCTGTGTCTTTTGAGGGAGCAATAAGACATAATCCTGTAGTGCTTAACTGGAATAAAGTCAATCCTAATTGTTAAGGAATCTTATGCTATTGAAAGTAAGTGAAAAATTTCAAGTTACTTCTGACATATTTGAGCAACCAATATTTATTGCATTTAGTAAAATGACTTTCTGAAAGGTTAATTACAATCTTGTTACTTTCATTAATTTAGCATGTGAAATTTAATTTGAGATATTGGGTACATACACTTAACCATTTATATCATAAAGGATAAGTTTTGTATTCTAAATAAAGGTTGACATTCAAAGTTAACTACAGCAATTCACAATAAGCACAAAAACATCAGCTTTACCAGAGTAAAGAAGTACAGTTTATGAAATTTAGGGTCAACTATTGAAAATGCAAGTTTTCATTAAAAACACACAAACACATACACACATTAACCATGAAATCTGAAAATGTGATATTTCAGTGCAAAAACCTCAGTATGAGGTAATTTTAATGTAATAACCACTTGAAAAAAAATCCACACAGTGGCACTCTTAAAAATGATAGTTTACATGACAATTGCTGGCTGACAAGACAATGTGGACAAATGTTCTTAGCTGTTTAAACTAACCTTGTCTTGTTTGGACAGGTATTTCTCCTTAATCATTTGCTTCTGATTCAGAAACACAGAAAGGCATTTATTAATGTGGAAAGGGAAAATTCCCACAGCCAACTAATGGTTGATATGCTCAAAGAAAATTTTCTCTAGGGCTTATATAGAAATTAAGATACCAAAAGGTCAAAAACATTTTATGAGATTACCAGGAGAGGGTTAATTTCAGATTTTTCTATATAATCCCAAACTTGTAGTGCAGCACCTCCTTAACGGAAAAGCAAGGACCTTACTAAAGTTAGTCTTGATATGAACTATCTTCCACGTGCAAATCTTTTCCCAAAGGTGTTTTAAAGGTTAGTATTGAGTATTACATTGTTCCTTGCTTAAATAAAAAAATTTTGTAAATGAAACCCAAATTTAAAAAACATAAAAGTGAACTCTCTCAGACCAACTCAACACCAAGGCCCAAATAAACAAGATAGTTATGAAAATACTACTTTGGCAATGGTGTTTACTGAATACAGCTAATGAAATCAGAATACATACTTTGGGGGAAAATCTCTCCCCCAATGTCTGATGCTGCCAAATGAGGTTTTAATAGAAGAAAGAAGGAAAAAAGAATTATCATCAATTCCAAAAAGTTCAGGAAATACTGGATTATCAGACAAAACTGAACAGAAAATGGCTTTCCATAACATAACAATTTAGTTAGAAATAAGAAAAAGATAAGTGCATCACCATACCACTAAACCGATCTATTTCTGTGTCACATTTAACTTGTGAGTCATCAAAGTGCAATCTACAGCTCTCTACATTATCTTAAAGTTTCCCATTGCAATGGTTTAAAGTCAACATTAAAAAAGAAAACACAGAGCAAATTATGCTTCATCTTTCACAATAGCACTAAAGAAGAAAAGGTACCTTTCTATGATATCTTAGTGCTAAATGCTAAAGTAACAGTGGTTTCTGCTATGACAGGAGTCACTCTGCATGAAACTTTAAGCTTTCCATATAAGAATAAATTTTAAAATTGAGAAGTAGAAAAAAATAGCAAACTCTGTAAACCTTTGCATTTCTTCTATGCAAACCAGGTTTTAAGTACTGAGTTCATGTTAGTATTTCCAATTAGTGTAAGCAATTAGTTGAGGAGCCTGGACTAAAGGGGCTTTTGCTTTTATATTAACTTAAAAGTAATATGGGATCCTCTAGCTCATAGAAAGGAATAGAGCTGGCTTGACTTTCTCCAGAATCTGAGTCATATGGAGCATCAGGGAGCTCTGTGAAACCGTATGCTAGTTGTTCATCTTCTATATCTGACCGAACATAGCAGGAAGGGTTAGCATATTCCTCATCTTCTATACTGTTGAAATCTTGAGGAATATACAACATCCCTGGGTAGTTCCTACTAACCAAGTCACTTGTGGTTTTTAGGGAGATTTTCCTAAATGCCATCAGATGCATATGTGAAAATTTCGAATACTTGAAGCGTTTAAAGCCCAGGGATTCTATAGCAATTTTCCAGCTTTTCATCATCATAGCATGACGGTTCTGATGGGAGGAATCAGGTGTGATGATAAGTAATAAACCATTTAACACTAACAGTTCATGGGCCTTCTTGCAGCAAATCCATCGCTGGTAAGGTGATGGAAAATAAGAGAGGAGTAGAGAGAAAACCACCACATGGAAAAGTTCTCCAGGAAGAGAATCAATAGGGTTTTTTAGCTGTTTCAAAAAAGCATCTATAGCATCCTGTGCAAGCTGGAGTGGCTGCTGAAGCTGTAAATTCAGGAAGTCACATTTATAAACACTCTGCAGAAAGAAAAACAAGGCATATTAGGAATTTCAAGATTACTTCTGCTTTAATACATAGATTTTACAGGTAATTATTTCATAACATTTTTATGTAAGCCCAAGCTCTGATTATGTATCTTTTCCTTCTAAATTACTAAGCTTGCACAGACTTATTCAATGTATACTTTCTCACAAAAATCTGACTTATTAATAAGCCCAGAGAATTTCTAGTCATCATTTTTTAAAAAATGTATATTTCTATCTAACAACCTGGAATTAAAAGTAATTCTTTAGTATACATTTAAAAAGTCATAAAGGTTTGTATGAATTTTAATTTGGGTAAGAAGTTACAGGAGTGACTTTTTTTTGAGACAGAGTTTTTTCTGAAGCCCTGGGTAGAGTGAGGTAGCATCATAGCTCACAGCAACCTCAAACACTTGGGTTTAAGCAATCCTCCTGCCTCAGCTTCCCAAGTAGCTGGGACTACTGGTGCTCACTACAATGCCCAGCTAGTTTTTTTTTTAGTTTTAGTAGAGACAGAGTCTCACTCTTGCTCAGGTTGGTCTTGAACTCCTGAGCTCAAGCAATCCAGGAGTGACTTATTTATAAGCTTACTCATAGTTACATTCATTTTAACATTTATAGTTACAAACAATAAGCTATTATAGAAAAACTCTGTATTAGAATTACTATGAAATAAAGATGAAAAGAGGTATTATAAAATTTGTACCAGCAAAATGATACCAAAGTTTTTAAAGGTCATTGAATCTTTGCTTTCATCTTCACATGACATCCTACCTATATGCTAGGTAAGTCTAAGTCCAAATTTTTCTTTTTTATAAAGACACCACTGTCATATTAGAGTAGGGTCTACCTTAATGATCTAATTTTTCCTTGATAACTCTGTAAAGCACCTATCTTAAAGTCACAAAATGGGGGTTAGGACTCCAAGGTATCTTTTTTGTGGGGTGACACAATTCAGCCCATAACAATGGTCGATTATCTTTTAAAGAGTTTAAATAACAAGAGAAGAGCACATATATGTATATACACACACATACATGTGAGTTACCATGTCCAGTACCCTTCATTTCTTTTTTTTCTTTGTTTCTTTCTTTTTTATTTTTTAAGAGACAGAGTCTAACTTTATCATCCTTGGTACTTTATCGTCCTTGATAGAGTACCACAGCAACCTCCAACTCCTGGGCTTAGGTGATTCTCTTGCATCAACCTCCGGAAAAGCTGGGACTACAGGCACCTGGCCACAACACCTATTTTTTTTGTTGCAGTTTAGCTGAGGCTGTGTTCGAACCTGCCATCCTCAGTGTATGTGGCCAGTGTCCAACCACTAAGCCACAGGTGCTGCCTGGTACTCTTCATTTCTTTGTGTAGATCAATATTTCCACCTGGCTAAAAAGCAGTTCCTGAACATTTCTTAAAATGTAAGTTTGCTAATACTGAATTATTTCAGCTTTTGTGTATCTGAAAAAAATCTTCATTTCACCTTTTTTTTTTTAAAAGATATCTTTGCTAGGTATGGAATTCTAGGTGATAATCTTTTTTTTTTCAGTACTTTGATGTATCTTTTGAAAATTTCTGGCTGTTTTTAAGACTTTTACCACTGGTTTCAGAAGTTTAATTATAGTGTTCCTTGGTATAATTTTCTTTATGCTTCTTGTGCATAGAGTGTGCTGAGCTTCTTGGAATTGTATGTTTATAGCTTTCATCAAATCTGGAAAATTTTTGACCATTATTTTTTCAAATTGACCTCCTTTTTGTGAGACTTTAATTATATTTAGCTGTTTGAAATTCTATCACTGATCCTCTCCTGCTTTAAAAATTTTCTGTGTCTCACTTTTGGTAGTCTCTATTGCTGTATCATCAATTTAACTTTTCTTCTGCAAACATCTAATATGCATTAATCACATCTAGTATGTGTTTCATATCACACACATTGTAGTATCCCTCTCTGGTAACTCTGTTTGAGTATTTGAAACATTTTCCAATTCTCAATTTTGTATACAGTTGTAATATTCCTACTTTGTTTTTTAATGATAAATTAAAATTTCACTCAAGCATGAAACATAGTAAAGTACATAAATTTTAATTGTTTAGGTCAAAAGATTTTCCCAAACTGGACAATATTCCTATTTTAACATACTTTAATTTCAATATCTGAGCCGGTTTGATATTTGTCTTTATTGATTTCTCTCCTCACTGTGGGTCCTATTTTCTTGCTTCTTTGTATGATTGGTAATTTCTTTTTTGGATGCCAGACATGGTGAATTTTACCTTGGTGGGGGATAGATAGCTATGGATTGTTGTAAATATTCTTAAGCTTTATTCTGGGATGTACTTAAGACATCTGGATGAAGGGCTCAACTACAACTTGGACTTTACCTAACAAATGCAAACAATGTAACCTAATTTTATGAACACTCATATTAATGTAAAATTAAGAAAAAAGACCACCTAGAGATAGTCTGATCTTTTTGGGTCTTGTTTTAAAGATTTGTTAGGTGGAATTAGAGCAGTGTTCAGTATAAGGCTAATTATTCTTCACAATTGAGGCAAGACCATTCTGTATACTGAAGTCAATGCCTATGAATTTTGGAACCTTCTCCAGTCTCATGTATTTTCATATGCAGATGCTGACCAGTACTCAACTGAGTACTCAAAGGGGACCCTTTGCGATCCCAATGAAGTTTTCCATCTACACAGCTTTCTCATTTTTGAAACTGTACCCTACAAACTCTATCTACCTTGGTCTCCTAGGACTTTCAGCTTGGATTTCTCTCTCTGTGCTACATCCTGCAAAATATTTCAAGGCAATAAACTAGGGCTCATCTCCTTGGTTTTTCATATCTCAAGGCCCAGTCTTCATTAATTACCTGATGTGCAATGTCAAAATCAGTTCATGTATTTTGCTTCTAGTCTCCATTATTCCATCTTGCCAGAAGAGTTGCTCTCTACACTTTGTTTTATAATTATAATAGTTACATGGTCCTGGAACTGTGAAAGTCTGATTCTACCGCTGAACTTAAGTATAACTGTCCGTATGTCTTACCTAATGACTATACATTTAAAAGATTATAGTCTTATCTATAAACAAATTCAATATTAAAAAAATAATACTGAAGCTTCAGGTTCAGATCAAATGATCATCATGTCTCAGCAGTTCTCAAAGAACACCTTTACATCTTTAATGTCTGTCTTGAGAAAGAAAGGAAGAAAATCCAGGCCTGAAGCCCCTTCCACTTTAAAACTATAGCTTCTGATGGCACAGAAATTCTCTTTAGTGATAAGCAAAGAATGGCAAATATTTGTCCATCTTTAGGAAGTGGAGGTAACAGTAAAGCTTTTACCACTTTCTTGTTCCTCAATGTTACTCATACAGATTCAATCTATAGTCATGTTCATCAAAATGATACATAATTAAAGAAAATATCCTTATAAAGGGTGAATCTTTATCAGGGACTTTTCAGCAATAACAGCTATATTTTTCTTTAGCACTTACTGTGCTAGGTGTTTAAAATACTTTTGTTCAAAAAAACATTATAACATCCTATGAAACTGGTTCATTACTAACCTCCTATTATAAAAATAAGAAAACTAAGGAGCATAACTTTTAGAAGATGGTGATGAAGAGATTCAAACCCAGGTTAAAGGTAAGATTCCATACTTCTATTTAAAAAGTATTTAATATACAAGGCACTCTTCTAGGTAGTGGGAATATAGCAGAAGTAGGGAGAAAAAAATCCCCATTCAAGTAGTTCATTCTCTAATCCATATTCTCTTTATAACGTTAAAATGCAACTTATACATTTATTTTGCATCTTGAATTATGTCAAAAGTAAAATGGCAAACATTATAAATTCATGTTATCTAATTTAAAAAAACAAATCTTTTTCTGACATATGAGTAAATAAAAAATACACCGCCTTGAAGTCTTCTATCTTCAAAACATACCTTTAACATAAACTCTTATCATATTATTAATAGTAAAAAAAAAAAAAGAAAATTTAAGCTGATAAGGTGATCCTGCTTCACCGAGTTAAAGTGATAGAGCAACAATAACTGACTCACTGGAATGTTCTCAAAGGGAAAGATCATACCTATCACTTATAGATGTGGACCTATAACGTACCAGGCCAAGTGTTAGCTAGATACTTATTTGTATAATGCTTTTATAAAGGTAAAGGAAACAGTTTATGTAAAGTAAAATAGTTTCACCTTTTAAAGTACCAATAAACTGGATTTAATAAAATTTTGGTTGACTCCAAATTCTTGCCTCTTTCTACCGTTCCATGATGGCTCTATCCCACCAGTAAAATTCAGAAAGAGATTCATTAAAAAACAATAAACCAAATGAAACACAATGTAGAGCCCAAGCACTGCATTTATGTGTAAATCTTTGTATGTTTGTTATCTACTAAAGTTTCTTGATAGCAATGATTTTACTATAGTGTAGTTCTAGAAGATTATGACTATTTAGATGATAAACAAGGATCAAAACAAAGAAAATGAAAGACAAATGGTACTGGTCATGTCAATATTGGTTAACTAAATGCTCAAAGTTACATAACATGTAGATTTAATTTTGAATAGAAATAATCTCTTAACTGGTTACTACATATTAGTCTTGAAACTAAGTATTAGTTTCTATTTTAGGAATGCAAAGATTTGCCTTTTCTTTGCAAATATACATTTAAAATATTCTAGTCTGAAAACAAACAAAACTATGCATACCTCTACAGCAGGTACAATGTCTATGCCAACAGTTAGAAATTCTTCAAACTTCAGAAATGGGTTAAAGCAGCTGCCGACATCAAGTAATCTGATCTTTCCTGAGGCTTGTAGCAACCTAAAAACAGACAATTAATATTATAAAAGGCAAAATGAAAATAAAGTATAAATAAATTAAAATATTTGAGGATAAAAATTATGTAGATTATTGATTTTTTAACTTTTTGGTCTTGTGATCCCTTTACACATTTAAAAATTACTGAAAGCGCTTTCATTTATATGCGGGTTTATCTATTAATAATTACCATATTTGAAGTTAGAAAAGTGTTAAATATTGATTCATTTATAAAATAATAAACCTATTGTATGATACAGAAAAGATAACTTTTAAACAAAAAATAGCAAACTTAAAAAGTAAAAAGGGAGGCCTGTTTTAAATACATATATTTGTAGGTCTTTTTTTTTTTTTTTTTTTTTTTGCAGTTTTTGGCCGGGGCTGGGTTTGAACCTGTCCCCTCCAGTATAGGGGGCTGGCGTCCTACTCCTTGAGCCACAGGCACCACCCTATTTTTAGGTCTCTTTAATGTCTAGCTTACACAATGATAAATTCTAATGTCTGCTTTTATATTCAGACTTATAATATCTAATGCAATGCAGTCTAAAAAACTCCATGCTTCACTCATGAAAGACTGGAGCACAAAAAGTAAATGAGAATCTAAAAAGATATTTAATACAGTATACTCCTGGATAGTCATTCTGATCTTTATTTGGGCTATGGTTAAGAATAAGAGTTTAGAATCAGAGAGACTAAGATCAAAACCTGATTGTGTCCCTGAATGTGTAATATGGGGATAATATTGGTACCTACACTAAAGAGGTCCCCCTCAGAATTAAATGAGATAATACATTTAATGCTTGACCCAAGGTCTGGGACACGGTAAGTAATCAAAAAGTGGTAGATATTGTTGTTTACTATTTTCATATTATAGATGAAATTTTTGTGGTTCATCCACTAATAATCTGAGTATGTAAAAGCAGAATTTGCCTCACACTAAATGCTTCAGCACTGATTCTAGTAAACTGAGTAGCAAAAAATTCCTGATAGTCTTTTTAAAATATAAGAACCTTATACATTGAATTTTTAACTGAAGTATTCTAAGTCATTCAATTTAATTCAATATTAACCAATCAAATAACCAATTCATAAGTTATCATCACCAATAACTTAACCATATCATGGATTAGCTTAATAATTGATTGATTTTCAATAATACACACAGTCCATTTCAAATTCTTTGGCTCTGCTCCTTAAGTTTTTATTTGCATAAAACATAGATGTACAGTTCAAAGAACAGTCACACAATGAACATTCACGTAATTACCACCCCTCGTCAATAAAATAATGCCTGCACCTGGATAGCATGATTATTCCTGTTGCTACCATCCACACCTTTCCATAATGGCAGTCACTGCCCTTACTTTAAGGATAATCATTCCCTTGATTTCCATTTAGAGTCTTAATTACCTATAACAGAATACTTAAATAATACAGTTTAGTAAATAACCTACACATTTGCTCTTATTGACTTGCTCCTTTCCACTAATACTATGTTTGTGAGAGGTGTGTGTGCTTCTATTATTCACGTTCATTGCTATACAATACTACACTTGAACGACACATCCTTCTTGGGACTGTATGTAGTGTGGCACTAAGTCTAAAAATCATTTGAGGAGAATTAACATCTTTACAGTATTAAAGCTCTTTAAATCTGTGGACACAGAATAGTTAACTATTTATCTTTTTTCCCCATGGCAAAACTTTAGTGTTATTTTTTAAGTTTCTTTTTTTTATTGTTGATTATAAATGTAATTGATTTTTGCATATAGTAGTCCCCAGTTATCTGCAGTTTCACAATCTATGGTCTTAGTTACCCTCAGTCAACCACAGTTTCAAAGTATTCAATGGAAAATTCCAGAAATAACCAATTCATAAATAAGTTTTAAGTTGTGACATGTTCTCAGTAGTGATATAAGTGCATGCTATCCTGCCTAGAACATGAATCATCCCTGTGTCCAACATACCCATGCTGTATAAGCTGACTGCCCATTAGTCATCAACACTGTCTGCTTCTGACATCCAAGCACTCACACAGGCATGCCTTAATGATCTGGATTACTGAAAGCAGATGATCCTGCTTCTGACATATGGTCAGAAGGTCAACAACAACCTAATGTTACATCATAATGCTTATGTCATTCTTCTTGCTTCACCTTATCACAAAAGACTTCACTTCACATCATAACAAGGGTGAGTGTAGTATTAATATAATACAGGGTGTTCATAAAGTTGTATACTATTTTAAATTGCACACAAACTTTATGGACACCCTGTATCTTAACAGACCACATTCACATAATTTTTATTACAGTATTTTGTTACAATTGTTCTATTGTATTATTGTAGTTATTCTCTTATGGTGCCAAACTTATAAATTAAACCTTATCTTGAATATGTAAGCATAGGAAAAAAAACCTGTACAGGGTTCAGTAATGTCCACAGTTTCAAGCATCCATTGCGGGTCTGGGGAAGTATTCCCTGAGAATAAGGGGAGATTGCTATGTATTTGTTTTGTATCTAGTAACTTTACTAAGTTCTTTAATCTTAATTGCTTAGGTGTCTATTATTTGGGGTATTCTAATCTAAGTAGATAAGTATATAATCTGTGAAAAATGACAATTGTGTTTCTTCCTTTCCTATTTATTTACCAATCCATGTATCCATTTTCCCCCTCACTGCTCTTCCCGAGACTTCCAATACAATGCAAAGCTGAAAGTGGGCACTATTAACTCAATTTCAGAGGAAACATTCCAGTGTTTCAAAATATAATGATAGTTGCAGAGTTTAACCTTGATAAAGTTGAAAAAGTTCCTTTTATGCTTAGCCAGGGTTTTGTTTTTTTAAGTTTTGACCCAAATCCATGTTGAATTTTATTAAATGCATTCTCTGCATCTGTGCAGATATGACTTACATCTGTTTATGTGGTAGAGTGCATTAATTTTATAGTGTTACATCAACCTTGCATTTTTGGAAAGAATTTGGTTTTGATATATTATCCTTTTCATAATTTGAAGGATTCTATGTGTAGGTGTATACAGTTAATTCTTGGTATTTGTGGTAGTTATGTTCCACAAAGTTACCATGAACACTGAATTAGTAAATATAGAACCATCATCCCTTTGTCTCTATCAGTTCTTTATGGAACAGCAGATAAAAATAGTTAAAATAAAGAATCCCTAACCCTGAATATGACTTGGCTTATTCTCATTTATTTGGCAACTCACTCTTACTGCTTTTTATATAATCCATTTCATTTTTGTATACATCAAAAATCCCTGAAATTCTTACTAAAGATTATTGGTCCCACCCCACCCAGGCCCCATCTTTCCTTTCACTCCCTGCTCTCCACTCTCTTCCTTTTCTTTAATAAAAAAATAAACATATGCTTTTATATTCTAAACAAAAACCCCCAATAACAACATTTTGTCCAAAAAAGGATTATTGGTTTTAATATATTTTGCTGTCTTGACGTTTACATGCTTGTTTTACTAACTAAATATATTTGGTTACTTGCAATTAAAGAAGAAAGATTATTGGTTTTGACTGTAATGATAACAGCCAGATAATACCCTCTGTATTTTAGTGGTAAAGAACAAAAAATGTATTGGCAAGAGATTACATGTAATGATCAAGGTTACTTACGGGCTAAATAATCTGGACCAAGTAGATGGAACTACCACACTTGGAAAGCTTTAACAAGGAAAAGGGAAGACAGGTGTTGGCTACCAGAATTACTGGTTTATAACTGAAAGGATAGTTTTTCCCAACAAGTACTGTAGAATGAATGGGGGAAATGTATTATCTTTTTGAAGAACTACACAAAGCACATAGAACATACCCCAGTAATAGCTGTACAGTTAAGAAACTTCTTTTCCCTGATTTATTGTTCTGACAAACTTCTCTTTTTAAGAATATGTTAGTATCTCACAGAACATCTCCAATAAAGATGTCATTGATATCAGACATATGGAAATAGAAAATTCCTAAGAAAGGCAAGGATATCTAATTTTTTAAGCAAAACATCTGGAAAAAACAGACAGAACAAGAAACCCAGAAGGATAATCCAGAAATTGCATATATTACAGACAGTATAGAGAATTAAGTGAAAAGATCTTGGCCATGGCTTGCTTCACAAAATATCCAAATTCCTGCTCTTATTGAAAATACTGTGTTGCCGTCATCATGATTACATTACCATGTAACAACAATGGCCATTATAGCGCAACATAAAGCTCCCATGAGTATGTACTATTACGCTCATTTTATAGATGAGGAGCCTGAGGCTTAGGAAAGTTAATATTCCCAATGTCATATAGCTAATATGTGATTCCATCAGACCTAGCAGACTGTGCTTTTAATAATTATGCTTCCTTTATCTAATATAGAAGGAAATGGCAGTTTGAATACATCAATAGTTGTCTATGGGTGAGATAAATATATTATGGAAATATATAATATAAATGGAGGTTCTTCATTTTGTATTAATTTTCTGTTGCTATATAATAAACCATCACAAACTCTACTTTTAAACAATATACCTAATTGTGTAGGTTGAAAGTCTGGGCAGGTTTGGCTGGTACTCTAGCGTTTAATACACCAAGATGTCAGCTGACCTGGGCTCTTATCTAGGTACTATGTGGAGGGGAATGTAGTTCTGGCCTCATTCAGGTTGTTGGCAGAATTCAGATCCGTGTGGATGCAGCGTTACTGTCTCTTTTTCCTTGCTAGCTGTCTGCTGGGAGTCATTCTCAGCTTTTAGAGGCCATTCATATCCCTTGGATCACTACCCTCTCCATTTTCAAAGCCAATGACAGCATGTTGAATCCTTTTTATACTTCAACAAATCTTCCTGACATCCTCTTTTCCCTTTCTGTTCTGACAAGAAAGTTCTGAAGAAAGTTCTTCACTTTTAAGGCTCATGTAATTGTAGTAGGTCTATCCAGATAACCTCCCCATCCGAAATCAATTTATGAATTAACCTCAATTGTATCTGCAAAATCCCTTTACAGCAGTACCTAGATTAGTGTTTGAATAAACAAAGAATGAAAATTTTGGAAAGGGGAAGAAACCTTTGGATTTTGCCTACCTTACCATACTTGAAGAAAAATCCTTTACCTTCTTGCAGCCCCTAATAATTGTACAATTTTATTCAGAATATTTACTGTTGTGGCTTGACATGAGAAATAGGACTTAGACTTGGGTGTTTGCGTGCATATATGTGCACACACTTGCTAATAAAGAATTCTGAACCTGATATTGTTTCTTTGATGCCATAAATGTAAATGAATATGAAATGAATATTAAATATAATGAACATGAAAATTTGGTTAAAATGAATGTCATTTTGATTAGACTGTTAAAAAAAATGAAAAAAAGTCACAATGGCAGTAGAAACTGGTAATACCTGAATTACAGACTTAAAAAACAAAACAAAACAAAAGTTCATCATTTTTATCTTGCTATTTGATTTTATTGTTGACTTCTTTAAGGATATAAAGAAGCTGATGCCAGCCTAGCAGTACTGGGCTATGCATACCCAACAGCGTATTTTTTGTTATAGTTTCAAAGTACTGAAAAAGTTTCATTCAAAGTTAGTAAGTTTTTGCAAATAACTAATGGAAAATATAAAATACTCCATTATTAAGGATATAAAACTTCACAAAAGAAAGCAAAAAAGTTGATTATAAATAATGTTCTTATATGTAAACAAAACTAAGCAATGTAAAAATGTTTATAAAATGTTTGCTGTCCAAATTTATTTACATATTTTAATTCAATTTCCAATTAATACCCCCAAAATAATTCTTCTGAAGTAAAAGAAACAATGAGGAAAAATCAGAAACTAAACAATAATCAAAATTATATATGTAAATAAAAACTGAAGTAAGTCCCAGCTACTTAAGAGGCTGAAGCAAGAGGAGTTGGAGGTTGAAGTGAGCTGTGATGAGGCCACTGTACTCCAGCCACATGTCTTAAAAAACAAGATAAAATAAAAACAAGAAAAACTGAACTAATAAGAACAAAGTGACAGAATACAGAATAGCTTCAGCTACATACATAAACTTATCTGAAGTTAGCCCCATTTCCTAAGTCATCTGTAAACAAGTCATACATAACCTGAACACTGGGTATGTCAGAATCAAAGTTTATGTTAACAAGAACCCTGAAAATAAAATATCAAGTTTTATAAAGAATAAAACCATAAATATATTAATGATTTGAATAAAAATATAAACAAATGCAACGAGAGGAAAATAAACGTCAACAACAGTCTGAAGAAAATACAACATATTACAAGATTAGAATACTAACTATGTGAAGAAATTTAAGAGCAAAAAATGAAGTCCTTAACAGTGGGAAAATTATATGAAGAAATAAAGAGGCAAATGATAAAAAAGCAAACTGAAAGACATTATTAACTCACATTAAGAACTACAAAAACAAAAATAAACATATATCTAAAGTTGCAAATTACAAAATTTAAAATATTTTGTACTTAATGAGGCCAAGGTAAAATTTATATATATAGCCATTTCACTAAAAAAAAAAAAAAAAAGATAAAATTCCAGCTGTGCTGGTTTATATTGTATGTTTGCGATTTAGAAGACAGGTACCGATTCACCTTTTTCCAATCAATAAAATGTTAAGTTAGTATATTACTACACAGAGTAAACAACAACCAGCAGTGGCATAGGCTGAGTGTGCCCCGAGACTTCCCAGAGCCCACAAAAAGCAACTTGGCTATTCAAATGTGTGGGTAACACATATCCCAAACACCGAGGTAAATACACTGCCAGCAATCTATGATACTCCTAGTGAGATGAGTTTGTCAGGGTCCTGGTGGGAGATGAGCAAACAATGGGTCTCCAAGAGCAGAAAATAAGTGAAGGAGGTATCCTCTGGAAAACTCAGTATGGTTGGGAAAAAGGAGATAATGTTGAGTATGTGGGTAGCCATTTACAAATGAACTCTCCTGTTCTGGGGCCTAGGCCAAGAGGCAAGACCACCACTCTTATTTCTAAATTAGTGTGTGAGTGTGTGTGTGTGTGTGTGTATCCAGCAGGTGAATGGCTTCCTCCACAAATGTAGCTAATTTAATGTATAATTTGAATACTATTTGTGGCAACTTTTAATAACTTTTTTACACCAAAATGGAAATATTTAGCAAGAACCCCCAAATATTCATACTCTTGGTACTGTGATCCCTCTACAAATTTTATCTTAAATGCAACATGACAGAAGCAAAGATATCAAATATGAACTTGATAAAGTATTATACAGTAGACCACAGTAGAAGACCCCAGTAGACACACAGAGTATTTTACCCTAATGGCAAAAATAGAATATAAAATAGTACATACATTTTAAAAACAGCAATGTAAAATGATACAAGCCAATGGAAAGCAATAGTAATTTTGAAATGGTAAAAATCACTGTTTTTTTCTTTTTTTTTGCAGTTCAGCCAAGGCTGGGTTTAAACCCACCACCTTTGGTATATGGGGCTGGCACCCTACTCCCTGAGCCACAGGCACCACCCTAAAGTCATTGTTTTTAAAATGTCTATAAATAATTTTGAAAAAAATCAAGTTCTCATTCTTAAATTATTTACTTTCTATTATTTATCTGCTTAAAAATCCTTTTTTCCAGGTAGAGCAAAGCAAAACTTTTGATGAGCTGTTAATAATCGTGAATTTCAAATTAATGAATTATGTCAGTGATTTACTTCTAAAAACTTATACAATTACTGAGACATTCAAAAGTCTTTGAGTGAACAAGTAAGGCTATTTATAATAGGGATCTACTACTTTATTCCCAAAACTGGAGAATATATAAAATTATCTGTCAGTGTGAAAGACAATATTAGAACTTCTATTTACTTGTGATTTTAATTTCTGTAGGAATTAAGCTTTATTGGTAATACATGAAATGACACTTCACACCTTGAGATGATTCATTATGTGCCAACTTACCCAAGTATCTAGATATCTGATCAAACACCAGTCTAGGGTGGGTGAATGGCTACATCTTAGCACTCTGAGAGGCCAAGGTGGGAGGACTGTTGTGCTCAGGAATTTAAGACTAGCCTGAGCAACAGCAAGACCCACATATCTACTAAAAACAGAAGAATTAGTGGGGCATCATGGTACATACCAGTCCCAGCTACTTAGGAGGCTGAGTCAGGAAGAATGCTCAAGCCCAGGAATTTGACTGCAGGAAGCTATTATGATGCCACTGCACTCTAGGCAAAGAAACAGGAGTGAGACTCTGTTTCAAAACAAACAAAACAACCCTCTTCCACTGGTCTAGATTTTGCTATAAAGGTATACTTCTTTTGGATGAGATTAACATCTAGATCAGTAGACTCTGAGTGAAGCAGATTACTCTCCCACTAGTGTATTTACCATTAGAGACTTAATGTGCATTAATAACAGACTGCACATATGATGGTGATCCTATAAGATTATAATGGAGCTGAAAATTTTCTATGACCTAGTGATGTCATAGCGATCCTAACATTGTAGTACAATGCATTTATTCATTTCTTTGTGATGATGTTGATGCAAATAAACCCACTGTGCTGCTAGGTCATATAAAAGTATAGCACATACAATTAAGCACAGCACCTAATAATTGCTAATGATAATAAACAATTATGTTATTGATTATGTATTTATTATACTCTACTTTTTATCATTATAGCATATATTCCGACTTAATTAAAAAAAAATTTAACTGTAAAACAGACTAAGGCAGGTCTTTCAGTAGGTATTCCAGGAGAAGCACTGTTATTACAGGAGATGACAGCCTCATGTATGTTACTGCTGCGAAAAGTAGGACAAAAATGTGGAGGTGAAAGACAGTGATATTGATGATCTCGATCCTATGAAGACTAGGTTAATGTATGTGCTTGTGTCTTAGTTTGACAAAAAGTTTAAAAAGTAAAAAAAAAAAGTTTTTGTGTATCTGTACCATGTGTTTGTGTTTTGAGCTAAGCAGTTATTACAAAGGAGTCCAAAAGTTAAACAAAATTAAAAGTTATAGTTAGCTAAGGTTAATTTATTGAAAATTAAAAAAAAATTAGTACAGTCTAAATGTTTATAAAGTCTACAGCAACACACAGTAATATCTATGCCTTTCCATTCACTTACCACTTACCCACTGTAAGTGTTTACAGACACAAACCCCACTGTGCTATAACTGCCTACAGCATTCAGTATTGTAACATGCTATAGAGGTTTGCAGCCTGGGAGCAATAGGCTATACCATTTAGGTTTATATAAATATGCTATATGATATTTATATGTCTAATGAAAATGTGGCACTTAGACACAGGTTCTTAGTATGGAATGTATTATAAAATTTGGCCCAGGGAAACATCTCAGAATTACGTATGACACTAGGATGAAAGAAGCCAGCTCTGACTTTGGCAGATCCACAGCTTAGTAGTAGTTGCCCTGAGTCAAGAGAAGCATGGGTAAAGGAGATAGCCAGGGAAGGAAGAAATGAATTCTAGTGGCCAGCCGCCTGTGACTTTAACAGTTGTTGCCTGGTGAGACAAAAGAGGTCAAGGAAGGGAGTAGGCTGAAACCCAAGAGACTGTTTATATATTATAGAATTTCAGCTCCTATTTTATGTCTTTAAACAGAAACTGCCCTACAAGCTTCATGATAGAAGGGTTATAAAGCCAGAAGACTCAAACTCCGATCGCCACTATAGGTTCCAAACAGATCCTGTTTAGGCCTGAGTACTAGATCTGGAAAGTGTTTTTTATTTTCTTTCTTTATTTTACAATTAGCAGCAGTTGTCATATTAATTTATGCTTTTCTCTTTTTACTTGAGCCAGGGTCTTAATCTGTTGCCCAGGCTGGAGTGCTGTGGTATGATCATAGTTCACTGGCCTCAGGTCAGACTCCTAGCCTCAAGTGATTCTTTCACCTTGGTCTCTCAATGTGCTAGGATTACATGGTGAGCCACCTGCATGGCCAATCCATGTTTTTTTTTTACTTTTACTTTTTTTTCTTCCTCCTTTCAACATGCTTCTAAACAATGGTACCAATATAATTTCTCAAAAGAATGAGATTGTAAGCAAAGTGGAGAAGACATTAAATACCAGATGAAGGTATTTAAAACCTGGGAGCCTGGCATAGTGGCATGCACCTATAATATCAGTTACTTTGGAGCCTGAGATTGGAGAAATGCTTGAGCCCAAACCAGCTTGAGCAACATAGCAAGATGGCCTAGATGAAAAAACATAACTTAGGGTTTATGTTTTCCCCTACCTATGCCAATGTCAATTGTCTTGGCTTTCAGTATGTCTTTCCCACTAAATTTAATCAGTTGTAGCTTTTAATTTAAAGTGAGAAATATGCAATTCCTTTTAATTAAACACTTAAAGGCGAAAGCAGATTATTAATTGGCCTAATTTCAATATTGCAGTGTATCAAAAAATAGGGAAGGCCCAAAGAAAGGGAGAGAGATGGGGGAACAGGTCAATGGAACAGTCAGACAATTTATCAAGTAAGTTCACTGTCTTATATGAGCATGGTTTGTGATAACCCCAACAACTGCAGGGGTAACATCAAAGATCACTGATCACAGATTACCATAACAGATACAACAATTACGGAAGCCTGAAATAGTGCAAGAATTACCAAAATGTGACAGACACAAAGTGAATACATGCTGCTGAAAAAATGGCATCAAGAGATGTTTTTGACACAGGTTATCAGAACAATTCGTAAAAAAACAGTGTCTATGAAGCACAATCAAATGAAACGCAATAAAATGAGACACAGCTATACTAATAATTAATTGGATTATAATACTCATATACTTAGAGAATTTGTGTCTACATGTGTATAATCTATTACTAGATTTTCAAAATAATAAAATAACAGCAATTGGTTCTAGTGATAAACTATTTTTTCCTTATTTGCAGTTTATGAGCAGATAGCTACTTTAAACACTTTAATTAAGATTTTGCTATTTTGGTTATTTTTGTTGATAATTATTATATATTTATATATTGTTCTATAATAATATATGTAACTATTATATAAACATAATATATAATTATCATAACATTTAAATAAACTATTCTTTATTATTTTTAGTGAGGGCAACATATACTACAGAACCAGTAGTTCTCCAGATTGCTCTTAAAATTTTGTGTTCTGTTTCTTTATTTGCAGTTTATGAGCAGTTTTTTTCCTAATAATATTACAAATCTTTATTTCTTACCCTATCAAATTATTGGAGGAGCAAGTAAACTATCCATTACTTGGTATAAACCATTACAGTATTTAACGTTAACATAGCCAAGATAATGTTAATAATTAGAGAAGAAATATACTTACTCAGTTATAAATTCAGGATTTGTAAAGCTGAGGTTTGTTAAATGACCTTCAAGTTTAGAAGACTCATGCATATTTAAGGCTGGAGTGGTCTTAGTGGCGAGTACAGCTCTTTTTTCATCTTTCTCCAGTGCTTTTCTCTTTCCACCATTTTGGAAATATTCTCTGCATACACTAAAAATCAAAATAAAAATTTTTAAATGCTGCGTATGAATATAAAATAAAATGGAAAAACTAGGTTTTATTAATCAAGGTGGGAAACTTTTAAATTAAAAATCCCCATATTGAAAACACTGCAGAGGTAGGTTTGAGCACCCCATAGCATTTTCAAACTTTTAAAAATTACTATACAACGAAAAATGATTATACATTATATTTAGCACATAAAAACATGATTTTCAGGAGTACAGACATGTTTGTATATATTTTACTGACCTTCAGTCTTAACTAAAACATAAGTTCATCCAGCAGAGTTTGGATAATAGGATCAAAAAGAATAGTAGTCACAGTTAACTTTGAGCCAGCTTTGCAAACATGCAAAAGATTTTGAAGTCTCTCTTGGTTTATTATAACAAAGTCAGACTGTAAGTATATTTCAGAGATCACTTTTCTTTTTATTTGCTCTGAGAAAAGAGCATATCAATCTAGTTTAGGTAAAAATGGTATTACGTCATAAAGATGCAAATTCAAACAGAACAAAAGTTTGAACATAATAGTGATTTTTGTCATACTTGGAAATTGTTCCTATCCATCAGGCGATTACTATTACTTGTCCTAATTCTTACACAATTAAAATGCAGATTTTATAGAATGCATTATTTTGGAAAGAAGTATGGAGAATCCTCAAAGAGCTAAAAGTTGATCTCGCAATCTCATTACTAAGTATCTACCCAGAAAAAAAAAAAAATCATTTTATCACAAGGATATTTCTAGTTTATTGTGGCACAATTCACAACTGCCAAGACATGAAAGCAATCCAAGTGCCCATTGACTCATGAATGGATTAATAAACTGTGGTATATGTATACCATGGAATACTATTCAGCTATAAAAAGATGGAGCAAAAAAAAAAGATGGAGACTTTATAATTTTTTTATTTACCTAGATGGAGTTGAAGCACATTCTTCTTAGTAAAGAATCATAGGAATAGAAACGCAAGTATCCAATGTTCTCAATACTAATATGAAACCAATAGAAAAACAACTACACACCCGCACAATACTAATATGAAACCAATAGAAAAACAACTACACACCTGCATGAGAGAAAAACAAGTATATTCAAGTGTGGCAGAAGGAGCAACAGGAAGGGAAAAAAAGGAAGAGGGAGGGGGATTGGTAAGCTCTCACCTAATGTGAGCAACATAAGGGTATGCAGCACACCTCCTGGAATAGGGATTCAACTACAACTTGAAATGAAGGTAACTTAGAAATGCAAACAATGTATCTTAATCATTGTACCCTCATATTAATCTGAAATTAAAAACAAAAAAGATGTATTATTTTAAGCCTACACAGTTAAGCCCAAATAAGGTTGCTATACCATAATCAGAAATTGATGACTACCATGTAGTTATAAATAATTTTCTTAGTATTTATGATATGCCTAATTATATAGGGTGAATATAATAGGATAGCATACCTGGGGGTACACAATGAAAACAACAAAAATGCACCAGAGAATCAATTCAAACATCTATTAGCTATTAAAGCCAATGAACTTAACAACAACAACAAAAAGCCTAGTGAGACCTAATTCTGTTTTGATAGGAGATATACGCTTAAAATCAATCAACTGATATCAAAGAAAGTGAAGGACAGAATCTGAACAAATTTTGTTTTTGAATTTTTTTTTAATTTCTAAAATTAAAAATTTTTTTTTTAAATTCTGTTTTTGAATTTTTACAATATGTAAAATATTGTAGGCTTTATAATAAGCCTACAATATGTGTTACAAATAGGTCACACTTTAAACTAGACTGTTTTTTCTTCACGGACACTGCTTGGTGAAGTTGCAAAAATGCATAGTAACTCTAGGGGGAACAATGCCCATCTCTTTCTCACTCTCAAAGGATGCTGTTCGTTCAACTTTAGCTTTTCTTAGTTTCTACTATGTATTGACTTATTTAACTTATCCCATGTATATATAGTTTTAGCTCCAATTATAAATAGGAATTGAAACTCATTCATCATGAATCAAATATTTATAAGTACCTATCAATATGGAGGTACACACAGGTCATGGCAGAACAAATGGAAGAAGGCAGAGCTGTTACGGTCAAGAAGCTCTGATTAGTACAGGACACAAATAATTATAAAATGAGGAAATGCAATTGATAGAGATAAGAAAAGATATTTATTTATTTATATAAATGAAATACCTCATCAGATGAGCAGGCATAAATCAGTCAAAAAAAAGTTAAGGAGGGGAGTATTTTTCCAGACACCAAAGGAAAGGCCCTGAGGCTAATGCACATATAGCCAGGAACAACAGTCAAGTAACACTGGAGAAATAAGCAGGTTTCTGAACATGCAAGATGTGGAGGTCAATTTGAACGCACGGCCTTTATAAATCTAATCTAACTGAAGCAATTTAGAGGTTGCCTGGGGTTGGGGTAGCACTGAGTGCAAAGGGATACAAGACAGTTTTTGGAGAAAGAACAATGTTCTATATCTTCAGAGTGATAATGTGTAAATACCCACTAAGCAGTATATTAGAATGTAAAATTAGAAATTTTATCATATATAAATTATACCTCAATAAAGTTGATAACAATGTAAACTTTAGCAACTTGTAATGAATACCAAAATGATTTGATGCCTCTATTATATAGTATTTCATTCAGGTGTGAAATAAGAGAAATGCTTACTTTTTGATTAGATACAACTATATAAAGTTGCTGATATTCAACAGTTCTTAAGTCATATAAATTATTTTTTTATGTAGTTCAACCTAATAGTTACCATGAAATTTGGCAGTAAAATACTTAAAGGGCTAGAATTCTGGGTTCTGTTTGGAATGCCATTTAAATTCTAAACTCCCCAAATACCTTTCATAAAATACAGATCATTAAAGAGAGCAAATAAAAGCACTGATAGTGTCTGCCTGTGAAAATCTAAGAAACAGAGAATAATACTTCATTTTACATGTAATTAAGAAAATAAGAATCTGAGACTAAAGTGACTTTGGAACCCACTCAAGGGAGAAAGAGAGTCAGATGAAGACTATATAAAAGACTGGAAGGCATGATGGGGTCTGAGAGGTAGCAAAATCAGATAACATAACTGAAGTTTATCAACCAGACAGAGTCCAAGTATGACTGAGGAAATTCTATGAAAAGATTTAGGGGCTCGGCGCCTGAGGCTCAACGGGCTGAGGCGCCAGCCACGTACACCTGAGCTGGTGGGTTCGAATCCAGCCCCCGGGCCTGCCAAACAACAATGATGGCTGCAACCAAAAAAATGGCCGGGCGTTGTGGCGGGCACCTGTAGTCCCAGCTACTTGGGAGGTGGAGGC
>CAUYON010075536.1:0-100981 GCA_963573935.1 Arctocebus calabarensis | reverse complement strand
CAGCGCCTGGGAGCAGGGGATTGAGGTTTGTCAGATGGTCCTTCATGTGGGCCCCATACTGTTGGCTCAAGAAAAATCTGCTCCTATGCCTAGGTCAATTTCATGTGAATTTCCGAGGCCTCAATTCCATGAATGGACTGTGTCCATTCATTGATACATTCATTCACTTTGCCCTGGTGGAAGGGACTGTGTTCGTTCTTTGATACATTCATTCACCTTGCCCCCGGTGGAAGGGACTGTGTTCATTTGTTTTCTGGCCAAGGAACCCATACACCTATATATACTCCAAGACTAAAAGCCTAAAGGCGGAGACGGGGAAAGACCGGGAGAGAAACGGAGAGAGTTTTTCTCTCCCCACTTGAGTTCTCTCTCTCTCCCAGGAGCTTTAGTGTTTTCTGTATTCTTTTCTGTAAATAAATTCTGTCTTGCCACTGGAAAAAAAAAAAAAAAAAGAAAATGCCATGAAGGCCATGTTAAACAGTTTGATGAAAACATTTCAGATTGTATATGAAACCAGCACATTGTACCTCTTGATTGCACTAATGTACAAAGCTGTGATTTAATAAAACAAAAAACAAAAAACAAGGTGTTAAAAAAAAAAAAAAGAAAAATCTGCTAATGGCTGAACAAGGGAGGAGGAGCCTGAGGTGACTCGGGATATATAGAATTTGGTAGATGAGGCTGTGTGGACTGACTCAGGCAGGGGAGCAGAAGGCTTTGTGTTATCAGTTGAACTGTTTTCTCCCACACTCACACACAAATTCATGTGTTGAAGTCCTCTCAGAATGTGTGACCTTATTTGGAAATTGGACTGTTACAGATGTAACAACTAAGAAGAGGTCATGAGGGTGTGCCCTAATCCAACATGACAGTGTTCTCATGCCTTATACCACACAGACAGGCACACAGGAGGATGCTGCCACCACAGCCAGGAAACCAGCAGAAGTTAGGGACAGGGTCCTGCAGCAGACCCTTCCCCAAAGCCTTCAGAGGGAACGTGGCCCTCCTGAAACCCTGATCTCGGACTTCTGCCCTTTACAGCAGCAAAATGATAATAAAGGCCTCTTGTTCTAAGCCCCACTCTGTGGTACTTGATTATGGCTGTGCGAGGACTCTAAGACACATTGTAGAAGGAGGGCAGGGACATGGCACCACCAAGCCTGTAGGAGTGCCTAGGACCCTATGTGACATGGAGGCTGTCACCTTTATCATCACAGCATTGCCAAGGGCCTCCAGCTTTGGGACCACACTTAGCACAGGACATCTACCATCACATCGGTTCCCATCAAAACATATCCCACTTGGTCCATGCCCTGCATGTTGAGACTGTCCTTACTTCTCTAGAAAGGAGAATGTTGATGACTGCTCTGGACAACTGGGGGTACGAGGCCCCATGAGGGTAGAGGAAGTGAGGAAACTACAGGAGAGAGGGCCTGAGAAAGAGCCTCTGCCTTCTTTTCTTGGTGGAAACCGAGTCTGCTGGGGAGAGGGGGAGACTAGAGGCAAACCTAAGATGTTTGTCAGATGGTCCTTGGTGTGGGCACCATACTGCCCTTGCTCCTTGCTCCAAGCACCATTGCTCCTTGAAGATCCCAGCATCGTGGCCCCAAGGCTGGCTTCAGCCAAGTTGCTGACAGTGAGGTTCAGACTCCTCCCATGGGACGGGGCAGAGGCTCTTCTTGGAAAAGGCGGCAACCGCTTAGCCCTGTGACCACAGGGGCACCAGGTGCACCAGGGGCACCTCTCTCTGTCCCAGCTCCCACAGCTCCTTTCTCATTTCTCCCAGCTCATGTTCCTGAGCAAGCCCTCCCGACACCTCCCTTTACTCTGGTCTCTGTCCCCATTACATTACCAGCTCCTGATGAATTCTCTGACAGTTGAATCAATTCTCACTGGACACAAAAATTCATGCCAAAGGGCATATTGGATACATGGGCTGGGTTCATGTAATGACCCTCTATAGTGACATTCATATTTCCCCAAGGTCCACTGACAAACTGAAGGAACAGGAAGAAGGTGTGTGGTAGGCAGTGGCTGGAGGAAGAGCGAAGGCAATCTACCCTCTCCAGAAACCACTCGGGCCGGCTGCCCAGCCCATCAATCCGGATCCGCATCTTGGTGAATGGAGCAATGTCTAGGATTTCCATGATGAAGGTGTCGTTCTGCTCCCGCTCAAACCTAGAGATGGAGAGGACAGGCGTGAAGAGGGACACTGGCCCCAGGGAAGGCCTGACCAGGCCAGGCACCAGATGTGGGATGAGGACAGAAGGCAAGGCCTGTGCCCAATGATTCACTATCAGCCCATTCTTGCAGCTAGACGTGTCCCTGAAAGGCCAGGTTAAGTGTGTTTGCTGTTAGAAATGGCCCTGAACCCAGTTCTGTGTTCTAATCTCATTCTGCTAGTTACCTAGAACAGTTCTAGCTCTACTCTGGAACTCAGTTTCCTCACTTATAGTCTGGGGAGAATGACACTAGACTTGCAATCTCACCAAACTGTCACAAGGACCACACGATGGTGAAATCAACATAAAATACACAAAGAATTCTACAACTATAAAGCTTTACATGAGATTTTATGAGTGACAGGGCCATCATGAATGGTGGGGCAGGTTGTGCACTGTACAATTCTTGATGCCATTTATTTCCATTTGCAATCTGCAAAACTGAACTCAGCAGCCTGGATTGGGTGTTGCTACTGACAAGTGTAAAGTGATATGCAAATAGAAGGTAATGCTGCTTTTGTTGCTATGATGATTTTTCTGCAAAATGACCTCATCGTCTCAGAGATGCTCTATCTTTATTCCTTACTGCTATGCCCACAACACCACGTGCACAATGCGACCTTCAATGCTGACTGATTGCTTGACTGCTGACTGATTCCAGATGATAGCTGCTGATAATCCCCCAGGGTAATGCAGGTGGCACTGAGATATGGTTGTGCATGGCAATTGTTGTGCTTCCTTGAATACAAGACATATTTAAAAATAGAGGCCACAGCCAATGAAAGCTGAGACAGCAAACGCTGCAAACTGAAAACTACTCCTAGTCTTAAAGGTGGAACAGAACCCTGATCTCTTTTCATCTCTTTTGAACTTGCTAGAGTGCATTTTATAATGATTAGAAGTGAAAAAGTTTTCCTAAAGTCAGTTCCACACCCTTCCTGCTCTATTTGAAGGCCTGTCTGTCCCACTGGTCATGTGAAAACTGAGGAGTGCTCATGTCACTCTCATATCACACACTGAGAGTCTCTTAAATAATCCTTCAATTCCTTACTCCTGCCAGAAGCACAATTTGGCAGATCAAAAGATCTTTAGCTTTCTTTCTTTCAGATGTCTCTTTAATTTTCACCCTTTGAATTTAGCGGAGTATGTTCAGTTTATAGATATTTATGGTGGGACAGTTGGGTAAGGAAAGAAGGTGGAGAAGTGAGCTTTTCTTCTAGAAGACTGAAAAGTAGATTATATTTGCCCCCCACTCTTTCTCACAGTGTAGACTCCAATTAAACTGAGTGGACATCCTTTCCTGGGATAAATGTCCACTTGTAAAGGGAATACCCATTTTGGTCCTTCAGTCCTCTGTGACTCAATAGCCACAGCCTTTCCGCTACCCCAGACCCCTCAGTGGAAAGTAAGACCCCCTCACTGTGAGGCCACCACTGGAGCAATGCCAGCCTTTGATGCAGGGCTTGTCCCTGGCCTAAAGGGACAGGGCTGTGGAAGTGGCCAGGGTTTGTGCTGCTCTTCTACCCAAAGGGGCCTCTGCTCAGTAGCTGAGGGGTGATGTCCAGGGAGGGCTACCTTTGGCCACCCCTCTCTTTCTTCCTCTTCTGGTTCCCTCTGTTCCCCACTGTGAAAGACTGTGCTCAAGGAGGAGCCCAGAACATACTCCCCCACTGGACCCTCTGACTGAGCCCAGCCTAATGGCTAACCCGGGACAAAGCCTTAGGTTGGAAGGATAACTACTTGATAGAAGAATTTTAGGCATTGCTAAGAATCCAGAGAAGAGTTGTGGGTAGGGGTTCTGAGAAGGAGCTAGCTGGCAGATGGGGACAAATGGTGTGGGGCCCACAGCTGCTTGGTGGACAGCTTCTCAGGAAGTTTGCTTCTGTGACATCTCATGGACATCACTGGGGCTCTCAGGACTATCCAGGGTTAGGGCTTTAGCCTTAGCTTCATACTAGACCAACCTCCTTTCAGTTTGGGGTTCCCCCACAACCAAGGCCATCAAGCCCATGCTTGTTTGGTGCCATTGTTGCAGCCCCAAGGCCACCTGGGTAGCTCTTTTTCCTTTGGGACAGCCATGGACAATTCTTGGCAAACATTTGTTATATTGAGTACTGTCACCAGAACAGATTGTTGAATTATTCATCCAATAATGGACCTCGATGCTTCTGCTGTTTTCCCTCCCCACTCCTTGCCAACAAGCCACCAGATCCTCTCTGCTCCAGGTTCCTCAGTGGAATACCACGCAGCAATGAAAACAAATAAACAAGTCACAGTCAACTCACAGCTCAGGGAAACAAGAGAAACCTGACATTGAGCAAAAGAAGTAAGAGGTGCAAGAAGACACATAGCCTGGTTCTATTTATGTAACGTTGACATCCAGGTTATATGAAAGCATATAGCTCAGGGAAGAATGTAGGAATTGGGGGTGAAGCAATAAAGGAAAGTAAGGGAATGTTTACCTTAAAAGCCGAGAATGGGCAAGGTTCAATTTTTTGGTCTGGGTGGTTGTTACATGAGTTTTTGCTTTACAATTATTTATGATTTATATACTTCTATGTATGTGTTATATTTCATAATGAAGAATTTAAAAATGTAAATGTAACTAGAACTTTTGGCTATACCCATGTGGCAAGATTTTCAGGTCTATGCTCTGTGGGTTGTGGCCCTGTGGTAGGCTAAAAAATGCCCTTTCCATATATCCATATCCTAATTTTAGTAACCAGGGTATGTTACCTTACATAGCAGAAAAGAGGTCTTTATAGATGTAATAAAGTTAAAGGTCTTGAGATAAGGAGATTATCCTGGATTATCCAGGTGGGTCCTTAATGTAATGACAAGTGTCTTTACAAGAAGGAGACGGAGAGAGATTCAACACATACGCAAAGGAGGAGGTGTTGTGAAGATGGAACAGAGACTGGAGGATCTGGCCTTGAAGACTGAAGTGCTGTGGCCACGAGCCAAGGAATGCTGGCAACCACCAGAAGCAAGAAGAGGCAAGTAATCTCCCCTAGTGCCTCTGGAGGGTACACAGTTGTGCCAACGCTTTGATTTTCATCCACTGTTTCATCCATTTATGACCTCCAGAAATGTAAAAGAATAAATTTCTGTTGTTTTAAGCCACTCCATTTATTTGTAGTAATTTTGTGTCACAACTTCAGGAAATGAATACAGCTTGAAGTGCCCTGAATGGAGAACTTGAGACTGTAAAGGATAGGGAGAGGCTACCCTGTAACACATACAGGAAGAATTTCAAGGCCTGGGATGGGTGAGCAGCAGGTGGTAGAGTAGGTGTCTGCAGGACCTCAGTGGTGGTGCAGATGTCTGCAGGGCTAACATGAATGGGTTACAAAAGACAGAGCTCCCAGATGGATGCTCTGATTCTGTCTCCTCTGCTCCCTCTTTGGGAATCATGAAGAGAACTGTACTTTATGTATGCCCCATGAGACACAAGAGGCCACAGAGAGTTTGTATCCCTATCTCTTGAGCATCCTTGCAATGATTTGAGAGCAGACCAAAGTCAAATCACTCTGAGCCTCTACTATTTTCAAATGCCATGGACAGAACCTAGCGCACATTCAGACCTGACAGTGCCTGCTTAGAGCATGGCCTCTGAGCTGGAGATGATGCTTCAGGAGGGTACCCTGAAGTGGGTGCTGGAGTCTTTCAACTGCCTGACCTGGGTGCCCTTTGAAGGCAGCAGACCCTGGAACCTGGCCTGCCTTCCTCTTTTCTCAGATGGCCACCATTCACAGTCTTCTCTGGGACTCACTCCAAACCCCCTCAGTTTCCCCACCAAAATCCTCCACTTGTAAAGTTCCCAAATTTCAGCCCTTTCAGTTCTCAGAGCTTTATTGCTAACCTGATGACCTTAGATCCGGGTGATAAAGATGTGGAAGACGAAAAAAAACTTACACACTCACTATAGTCCTGGTCTTGGCCATATATTTCCAGATCCCCTCTTGAAAGGACAACCAGAATCCCATTTGGGTATCTGCCCTCTGTGTCCATTCCCTTGAGCTCGGCCTTTCCCCGTGCTCTTTGCCCTAAGCCAAGGCCCTGAGCGGCAAACCCAACAGAACTCTTCGAATCCCTTTTGTGTCCAGATCAAAGAAGCTCTCAGTTCACTGGGTCCCAACTAGGCCTAGGAATGATTCCTTGCAGGCATTTACTTTCCTCTACAGAAAAACAACATCCTATTGTCTAAATATACCCCTGCACCCACCAGTCACCAATTGCCTCAAATTCCACAGTTAGAAACTCCTTCCTTGAGTTTGAGCATTACCTTTTAGGGCATCACTTTTTTTTTTTTTTTCTTGAGACAGAGCCTCAGGTTGTTGCCCTAGGTAGAGTGCCATGGCATCACAGCTCACAGCAACCTCCAACTCCTGAGCTCAAGTGATTCTCCTGTCTCAGCCTCCCAAGCAGCTGGAACTACAGGTGCCTGCCACAATGCCCAGCTATTTTTTGGTTGCAGCTGTCTGTCATTGTTGTTTGGCAGGCCCGGGCTGAATTCGAACCTGTCAGCTGAGGTGTATGTGGCTGGCGCCTTAGCCGCTTGAGCCAAAGGCGCTGAGCACTTATGGTATCACCTTTTTTTTTTTTTTTAATATTATTAGTGCAGTCATGGGGTACAGTGTGCTGGCTTCATATACAATCTGAAATATTTTCATCCAACTGTTCGACTAGGCATCACCTTTTTTGACTGCCACATTAATTCATCAGTATCTCAAAAAAAAAAATCATTAGCATCTTAGTGTGAATTATTTTACCAGAATAATTTTGCCTGAAGTGGCAAGATGAGAAGTTGGGGAATTTAGTTGGGGAGTGGGGTGGGTGAATTTCTCTGGGCTGTACTAAGCTTTGGTCTCTGGGTATGGCATCTGAAGACAATAGGTTGGCCTATTGCAGCAGGAAAAGGCCACAGTGTCTTCTGTGTGCATCTGCATCTCAGCCCCAGCCTGGTCATGTGCCATTTCTTGGGAAAAGCATCACCTTCTACAATACCAAGCTGTGCCCACACACATGCCCAGTGGGTCTTTCTATCGAAGTTCCCTGGTCAAAATGCAGACACTCATAACAAGGGCTCCAGGTCATGGGTAAGACATGGGGCCATATGCAAATGAAGAAAGCAAAACTTGCCTTGGGTAAGAGCTCTGAGCTTGCAAACCAGAGCAATTATGAAATGATGGCCCTCCTCACAAAATAAATCTTTACTTAGAAAAACAATCCTTTAACTAACAAGGTGCCTAGAAGCATTTACAATATGGTTCTGTTTATAGTGATGAGATTTTCAAGGAACATTTTCAGAATTTAGATGCTCTTAGAAATAAGATTCCTATCTCTTCTACCAGCAATTAAGTCTTATACATCTGGAAGATAAGGTGAAATGTAGGTGTGGGATAATTGATCAGAGAAAATCCAGAAATTTGGAGTTGGAAAAAATTAGAGTATAGCAGTGAAGACTGTGAAAAACTGAATAAACAAATAGATAATAGCCAGGCCTAGTATCATAATAGAACTCTGACCCACAACCTCTGCAGTGACCATCTCACAGTCTCTGCAGCAATTGGCCCAGAATGATTGCCAGCTTCCTTATTTTGTCTATGCTCCCAACTCCCAGGACCAATCAGAGAAATTCATATAAGCTCCCTATCCAATCACATAACATGCCCCAATTTTAACCTACCTGACATGGCTTTACCATCCAAAAATAATGCTTCACTACAAAGTTTTCTCACTCTCCTGCAAGCCTTTGAGACTCTGCTACACCAAGTGATGGTGACTAATTTCCTCACTAAAGCAAGCTCTAAAGAAATAGCCTCTGTTCTCATTTGGTTTTCTTTTATTTTCACAACTGCCTAAGTTTAAATCCTACTTCCCCAATTTCCTAGCTGTGTCACCTTGGCAAAGTTACTTTATCTCTCTGAGTCTTAGGCTCTTTGTTTGTGAAGCATAAAGGATCAGAGAGAATGCTAACAGGGGTGATGTGAGTTAATATATATGAAGAAGCCCTAACCACAATGCCTGGCATGGAATAATTGTTCAATAAATGTCAGTCTTGATTACTGTTATCACCATGGCTAGCTCATCTGGGAAGAATTCCAGGAGAGAATGGAAGTTGCATAATGAGAGAGCAGAAGTGCTGAGAAGGCAGGCAAAAACTGTTCTCATCAGACACCTGAAGATGAGGTGCATAGGATATGCAAAGCTTGGCTCTCATGAGCTGCTTTTTCTGTGGAAGGAAATCCCTGGTTGAACCCCCAGAGCTTCAGCATCCTCATCTCCATCATCTTTCATCCCTGTCATCACTGTCACTACCATAATCACCATCACTACCCTCATTACTAACCCTAACCAGAATCCTAACCCAACATCACCATCCTCGCCATCCTGCAAACCACCCTCACCATCAGCACCATCGGAAGTACTCACTGAGTGCCCATTACATGTAGTACCAAAGCTAGGACTTGTGAGGGGGCCCAAAGAGGAGCCGCTCTGGAACCTGCTGCTGGGGGCCAGGGGCTATTGGTTCAGAGGCAAGTGTCTAAATGTGGGCTTTAAAAACCCTACATTTAGGCTGTGTGTCTACCTCTCTTGTTCTTAAGATGTTAGGGGCCAAGGATGCTTGGGGGACAGTGGTTGAACATGAAAAACCAGCCCAGTCCCAAGATTGTCCAAATGGGTATCCAGTGAAGGAAAAGAGAGTAAGGACTACAGAAGAGCTACCTTTATTGTCATTTCTAATCATGATCTTAAGAGGTGGCAGAGCCTCATCTGTAGAACTGGAGACCATCTGGGTGTGACCATCCCAGGAAACCACAGTTTCTGCAGCAATTGGCCCAGAATGATTGTCATCTTCCTTATTTTGTTGATGTCCAGGCTTGTTTTGTGCCAGGCATTGTTGTAAGCCATGTGTCAACACACCTGGTCCTTTCCACAGCGCTATGAGGAGGATTATTATTATTCCCATTTTACAGGTGAGGAAACTGAGGTGTGGCAAAGTGGAGTCCACAGTTTCCTCACCTGTAATTTGGGAATGATAATAATCATCCTCATAGCATTGTGGAAAGGACAGTCTTACAACAATGCCTGGCACAAAACATGCCCACATAAATGTTAGTGTTGCCAGTATTGTCATCCTTGGGTATGAAGTTCTACGAGTTGGAGACCTTGTACTACCTCTCCCATGCCTGAGTCAGTGCCTGGCGTATACTAGGTGTTCACTCACTTTTTTAATGTTTTGAAAATTTATGGATTTTTATTTTGTGATCATTTTAGACTTACAGAAAAGTTGCAGAAACAGAACAGAGCTTCTGTGCACCCTTCTCCTACCTTTCCCTAGCGTTAGCAGCTTACATTTCCATTGTTAGTTACTGAAACCAGCAAATTAACAATGATATAATATTATCAACTACTGATTTAGAGACCTCACAATAAACATTTTCAAGTGACCAAATGAAAGAAAAAAGAAAGGAAAGAGTTGCTATGGGGTGAGATGATCAAGGAAGGCTTCCTGGAGGAGGTAGATTTGAGTTGGCCCTTGAAAGGGAAAGATGGGGGGACAGAATGCACAAAGATGTAAAGGTTGGAAAGCCACATGGTACAGGGGTGCTTGGCTGCTGGCCAGGTGGGACAGAGGGCAGAAAGTTGGATGTAGGAAGAGTGAGTGGTGGGGGCTGCCTTGGAATACCTGGCTTTCTTTTTGTCCAGCTGCACCTCCTCTGTGCTCCCATTGATGCCATAGAGGGTCATAAAGATGTTGGAGTCAGTGCCCCCGCCGACCACGTCCCCTGTCCACACTGTCATTTCATAGAGCACCTGCCATGAGAGGGACACAGATCCTTGATTCTACCTCCTACCCCACATAACTAGCCTCAGTCTCACTGGAGGAAGCAGACATGCCCTCCAAGTTCTGAGGCTCTGGGAAGAGCCCTCCCCCTAATTAATTGTAAAGGTCTAGACAGCAGGTCAGGCCTGGTCATTCTCTTACATTCACCACTGTGCCCCGTCCAGCACTGGAGAGGAGATCAGTTTTTGATAGCGAATGTGTTGTGCAAAGAAATATGAGCAAAAGCCCCGGTGTTCACCAGTTTATTCTTTGTCAGTCAAATCCCAGACTGAGTCAATAATGCTACCACTGCATGGTGGCAAGACAGTGGCTTTTTGGAGCCATCCAGAACTCCATGGGAATCCCAGATCAGCCACCAGTTGGCTGTTAACCCTGGGCAGACATCCTATCTGGCCGGCCTCTGTTTCCCTTGCGGTAAACAGGGAGGACCTGGGCTGCCCAGGGTGGGAGCTGCAGTCAATTTGTACCGGGGCCTGGAGCTGGATGCGACAAGGCCACATTCTGAGCGTCTGCCCCCTTGTGCCACAGCCAGCACACGCCCTGTGGTTTGTGATGGTGAAGCACCATGGGGGGGGCAGGGGAAAGAGACATTAAGGGACCTGGCCTCCACCCGCTTGTGAAGTGGAACAACCCCGTCACGTAATTTTCACCTTAGTCTGGGATTTTGCTGTTTTGCCTGAGGCTTACTCTAAAGAGGACATGTGTCCTTTGTCTCCACTGGAGGGTGAGGGAGCAGCCTGCTCTTTCTGGAGGTGCCCTCATGAGGCCCTGCCTTGGTTCCTCCTTTGTGAGGCACCATCATGGCAAGAAGCATCATTTATCCCCACATTCTGGAATGTTCTTTGGTCCTGGATTCTTACTCTTACCAGGTGCCCATGGACTGGCAATGAGGTCTAAAAAGGTCCAGGTACACACAGCAGAGGAAAGGCCAGGCTGACTGTCTCTTCTGAATGTACCTGGCCCTCTCTTCTCTGGGGCTGCCACTTTCCATTATCCCCTATGCAGGGCCACACTACCAGAAGTCTTGGAACTCAGAACCCAAGTTATTCATCCCAGTGGTCATGCTCCCTGCATGGTCCTTGTGGGTGCTGCCTGTTCGTCCAGCAGCTCCTAAAATCATTGCTGTGACACTGCAAGGTTTGAAGTATTATGTGCAGGCCTAGCCCACAGAAGTTTGGGACGTGTTGGATGAGGGAATGGTGGAGAGCCTCTTACTTTACCAGGAAAACCCCCTTAGACCATCCAGCAAGGGTGTTCATGATGGGCAAGAAGAAATGAACAGAAGTTGGAGCCTGACATTTTTTTGCTATCATCCAGATAAGCATAAAAAATAGAATGATCAAAACGAATGCTTTGGCGGTCTCATGGATACTAGCCCCTGAGGGCTGCTCCATCCAGCTCCTGTGTTCTCTGCATCCATCCTCTGTCCTTTACCCAGGCACATCTCTTTTTATGTAATAGGTATGGTTCCAAAGAGAGACAGAAACTGCGTTCTTGTAATTCTAGTCTGATATCAGACGTCCTGGAGAGATGGCCAATCCAAAGAACCCTGCAGTTCTTTGTAAAATAACAAGCCTGTGTTCTTTTGTACCATGAATAACAGGGGTGTGGGTCTGGATTTTCCTGGACTAAATGGCTGGGCGCAAGATGCACTGTGTGGGGCGCGCGTGTGTGCTAGGGGTGGCACATATAGGCACACACAGGCTGGGAACTAGGGCAGGCAAAGGTCCCTGGATGAATTGTGCAGCACAGGTGGAGATGTCTGGGGTGGGGGGATGTATGTGCTGTCACCAGTGTGGCTCTCAAGTCTCTCCAGCAGGTGAGGGGTTGGCTCTCCACTCCCACTGCTGAGGGTTTTAGAGCCCAGAATTCAGCCCCTCCTTCTGTTTCCCTATATGTCATAGGCAGGGCACTCCCAGGTCCAGGTGACTCCTTCTCACCTGTGTGGAATGGCTTCTGAGTTAAGCTGAGTAGCCCATGGGTTTGTATTCAAATAAGGGCTGGGACCTTGTGTTGACTCCACACTTATGAGAAAAAAAGACCCCTAGGGTCAGGTGAATTTGAGGCTTCTGGGCCACCAACAGGTTGTGTGTCTTTTGGTCCCAATGCCAGACATCCTGCCTTCTGCCACCAGGCATCCTGCCTTCTACCTAGACTGAGCTGTAAGTTTATATAGCTTGTCCCAGGTTGTTTGGTCAGTTAGAGGTAGAGCCAGGGCAGGAGCTCAGATCTCCTGCCTTCTAGGCTTTTCCGGTGAAGGAGGGTCTCATGTGGACAGCAGTGGCTGCACTGTGAGATCCAGGGGCTCACAGTATCACAGATGCCCACTCCCTATCACCATCCTACTGCTGCTAATGGAGCATCCTCTGCACATCTATATAGAGCTGTCACCTTGCAAAGCTTTTTGTAAACTGTGACCTCATTAGGTCTCACCAAGATCCTACATGGAACAAGCCACGAGTATCCAGGAAATATTACTTCTGTTTGCAGACCAAGACACAGAGAAGCAGGAGACTTGTCCAAGATCACATAGCAGCAGACTATAAGAGAGCTCAGGCTCTAGCCCCAGGCTCAGCTCGTCTAGCCCCACACCAGGATGCCCCGTGATGCACATCCCACTTCCCCTACTTCCAACTCCGCTGCTCCTGCTTCAGCCTGCACCAGCCTGGCTGTGCAATGCATGCTCACAGTGCCCCCTACCTTCACCCCGATGTTCACCACCATGGCATCCAGGAGGTCAAAGACACGGGAGGTAATGCCGTCGCCTCGGTCCTTGGCAAGCCAGCAGTTGCAGCGCAGCGTGTACTTTGTGCCCTGGGTGGGCACCGACAAGCACAGCTCCTCCACCAGCCAGCAGCTCTCAGGAGAGGCCCCATCATGGCCCAGCTGGGAGGAAACACACCAGACCCGTGAGGACCCGGGCACAGCCTGGAAGGAAGCCCTCCCTGTGGCCCCTTCCTCAGTGCTTCCTTCCAGGGTGCTGTGTACCCATTTTGCAGATATAATCAAGACTTCTAATCAGATGGCTTTGACGAAATCAAAAAATTTTCTGATGGGGTCTGATCTAATTAGTCAAGCCCTTTAAAAGATGGTCTAGGCATCAGAGATAGAGAAGTCAAAGAGCCTGAAACAGAAGATATTGTCTCCTACTGGTCTCGAACAAGCAAATGGCTAGGTTCTGGAGAGGGCCACATGGTGCAGAATGGTGGGTGGGCTCTGGGAACTGAAGCCTTCAGTCTTACAACCTCAAGAAAAGTAATTCTGTCAATAACCAGTGAGCTTGGAAGAGGATCCCAGGTCTCAGATAAGCAACTTGATTTCAGCCCACGAGACTATGAGAAGTACACACAGAGAACTCACTCCCAGACCACTGATCCATGAAACCACAGAATGACACATAGTTTGTGGTAATTTATCACAGAGCACTAAAACACACAGGGCGTTCCCACTGAGTGGGCGGGAAACAAGACCCAGCGGGATGGGTGGCTCAGCCAGCATCACCCAAACAGTTCATGGTAGAGATCCTCCTCTCTGCCTGCTCTGAGGGGACCCCAGCTGGGTCACTCTCCCCACCCTCCATTTCCCCTCCCACCCATGTCCTGGTCAGCTCCTTCCTTCCTTGGGGTCCCTGAGGGCCAGCACCTCAATCTTCTTGACGACGCCCACATCCAAGCCAGCCACATAGAACTCCTCCACGGAGCCAAGGGCGAAGCCCTTCTTCCCTCGGGGGTAGTCCAGCCAGATGCGGTTGCTACACTCATCATCCTCCCCAAAGAGTATGATGAAGGCTCGGCTGTCAGTGGCCGCGTCCTTGTGCTTCCCAGTAGTGACCGACACATAGTAGGGAACAACTGTAAGAGATTATGGGCCAGCATCACAACAAGCCAGGCAGATAAGGGCACCTCTTAGTGGGCTTAGAGACTTGGAAATAACTCCTGGAGGGTGCTGATCTCAGTTGAATTCTGCTCCTGCTCAGAGACCGTGCAGTGAGCTTTTGGGACCTGTCAGTTATCTTTGGTGAGGGCCTGCCCACCAATGAACAAGGGAGCTGGTGACTCCCAAAGTGAAGATCAGAAAGAGGGTCTTTGTCACTTGTTTGGAGTGGCATGCATCTGAAAGCCCTCTGACCAATTATCTTACTTGAACTTAGCACTGTCACATGAAGAATGGTAAAAACAATAACCACTCACTAAGAATAGCAGTTATATACCTGAAAAGTTTACCATAGTCAGCAAAAACTAGTCCCCAAAAGCAAAGTCTTGCAGAAAGCAGGAATGTCAGGAAGAACAATAAAAGAATAATACAAATATTTTGTATATAAATGAAACTCTTAGAAGGAATCCATTTCCAAATGAACTAGGTTAATCAGCATTAAAAACTTGTTCAGGTAGTGTGCATAGAGATCTAGTTGCCCACCAATATTAGTTCTCCTTGCAGCTAAGGGTGCAGATACTGTTGGGTGAGTTTATAGGGAAATCTTTATTAGAGGGTCTGACTCAGCTGGGACAAGTACCCCTTTGATCCTAAACCTTCCATTCATTCTGCTTGGAATATGGATGTGATGACTGGAGTGCCAGCATTTATCTTGGAATCATGGGAAAACTTTAGGATAAAAGCTACTTATATGCCAGAGTGACCAGGTTAACAGTTGCATACTAATGCGGGGTGGGTGGGGGACAGTCGGGGATGTTTGTTGTTCCCCCCCCTTTTTTTTTTGATGTTTTGTTTTCAAATTTCCCTGACCCTTTCCTTCTCCATTGGTTTGTGACTTAAAGGAACCTAGTCTCTGACTACTAAAGCTGCCATATTAGTTCCAGATGGGCCTACCTTTTTAATGTGAGAAAAAAAAATTCCTATTATTTTTAAGTCACAATCTCTAGGTCTCTGTCACTTATAGTTAGTAATTGATATAATTTGGAAATGCTTTTTCTGGTTCATCTTCCTTAACAGCTTGGGAGACACTGCCCTGGTGAAGTGGGGTTTTACCTTATGCAATCTTTAGCTCTTTGAAAAGTTTCTAAATCAGCCCATCCTGGCTGGAATTACCTGTATTATTTTCTGCACCTGCATATGGCCTTGTTTTATCTCTGCAAGGATTATCTTTCTACAGGTGATCACAGTGCTTAAAGAGAGGCACTTTCTTGTGGGTCCTATCACTTATTCATAGCGTGAGAAGGTAAAGTGTAAGTAGATTGGCTCTCTCTGCCTGATTCCACAGATCCACCTGGAGGGAGATAGTGTGGTTGTCAAACACTTTCATGTTAAAGAGAACTGAATAGGAAAGGCAGTGCATTTAAATGTTCAAATATAGAACTGCCTTACCTCAAAAATCCGGTTGGCAAAATGCACTTGCCAAGGAATTATGATATTATTTTATGGAGGAGGATAAAACTGAAGGTAAGAGACTGACTGGTCCAAGGCCCCATGCTTTACTGTCAGAATCAGAAATGGAACTTCAGTCCCCAAACAACCAGTGCACCCTCTACCATGCCTTAAGTTTGCATGGCTGAGTGCTTTCGTGGGTGCACTATGGACATGCAAGGGAACCTCACTATTGCTGTTGATTTCTGTCTGGTGGTCTGAAGCCCTCTGGCTGAGTTGATATCCTGAGAATCTGTGTGAGGGCAGAATTTATGATGGTAACCTCCTGGTGGTGGGTCAGTGGATTAAGGACATCATCATCCTATCCTCCTTAACCTTTGTTTCCCTGCCCATAAAGGGGGCTTATCCCCACCCTCTCACCTTGACGGTGTTTGTGGAGATAAAACAGGCAATGTGTGAAAACTATGTAAATTAAAACACATTAGACCTAAGCTATCAATGATGGTGGGGCTAAAAGATGGCTTGTACAAGAACAGCTGCAAAATACTTCCCCACGCCTGCTCCTCCTTTGAAGGGCTCCCTACACAGCTTACCTGGGCCTTCCTGTACGTAGGCAGCCATGGCCCCAGTCACGGTGCTGATGTCCATATCGGCCATCTTGGAGCTCAGGGCAATCTCCCAGAAGTCAGCAGGGCTGCTGCAGTTGCTGCTGCGGTCTCCAGTGTACTCCTGTCCAGAGGGACACAACCTGCCCTTTATAGCTCCAGCACTTCCACCCCAGGGGCCCTCCCCCAACAGCCCTATAGCCCCTCACCACACCTTCTCATAGAAAAGCCTTTCCAGCCGCCCATCTTCCTTCTTCAGGGACAGCCAGCGCCCACACAGGAACAAGAACTCATCCTCGTTGGTATCATTCCAGATCTCCACCTTCTCCACGTACCAGTCTGCACACCACTTGGTGTTGTCATGGCAGAGCTTGATCTTGTAGATCACACCAAGGTCAGCAGCCTCAATGATGAAGGTGTCAGCCTGGAGAGTCCAGATGTGGGGGCTCGGGTGGGGATTACAGTCACCATTAACCCACTTCAGACCCATCCTTCCAGGACTTTCCATCCCTCTTAGCTGCTGGGCTAAAGAGGCCTTCCTACGCAAAAGCCTCTGTGCCCAAATCCCTAATCCTGGGCCCGGGGTCCAGGCCTCACCTCCATGACAGCCCCATCTCAGAGTTCACCTATGTGCGTGGCTCCCCTGGGAAAGCTGCCTTCACCAAACTCCTCTTCAGAGAAACCTGCAGGTATTTGGAAGACAGGCCCTGACAACTGTGTGAGGAGAGCGAAACCCAAAGTCCACTAACAGTGGCAATGAGGTTGCTCAGCTGGTCCTACTCACTGGACATTCTTAGCTATGTTGAGTATTGTGATGAGTTCAGGTACAGGTGTGGCAACTAAAGATGCTTCGACAGGAGACATTCGGAATAATGGGGGTGGAGTGGGCTGGAATCCCATGGCAGAAGCCAGGAGGGAGTCAGAGGAGCTGGCGGAGCAGGCTGCAGAGGAGGAGATGGGAGGGGCACAGGGGACAGGCATCTGTGGGCTGGGATGTTAGGCCCTCTCTGTGTCCCTGATTCTGTCCTCAGACAAGAGAACATTCTGCTCTATGAGCTTGATTCTTTAATGAGAGCTTAGTGAGGTACGGATACTAGTCTTTGGGTGAGGGACAGCCAAGACAGAGGTTGAGTGTGTGATGCAGGAGCCAGAGGATAGTGCTTAGAGAGGCGAACAAGTGATCTTGAGTGACACCCAATTTTCTTCTGAAAGACTGACTGAGTGTGGGCACTGTGCCAAGCCCTGGGAACCTGGAGACGCATATATCAGCTAGGGCACACTTTGCCCAGGAACCTCACAGTGCAGTAGGGGAAGAGGAGTGGATGGGTAATTATAGCCCAGGGAATAACCACTTGTGTGAGGGCTAGAGCCAAAGCAGGGAAGACACTTCCAGGTGGCATTATTAAGCTGCAGGTGGGGGCTGGCTTTCTAGGGAGCCCGGGTAGGGACAGTCCATGGCTGAGGCAACTGCAAGTAAATGATGTGTGACTAACAGTGGATTCTGCAGTTCTGGGGCACTGGCAATCCACTGAGTCTTTAGAGTAGGCACAGGCCCATCCTGGGACACTGCAATTTCACTTCTTTCCATCTGTTCTGGGGAAACACCTTCACAAGTGCACAAGGAAATTTATTGCAGGATAATTTTTACAGTGGGAAATGGGAAGCCATCTGAAGTCCAGTATTTGAGGAACAGCTAAATAACCCTGGCAGAGCCTTTCCTGCGGAACGTTATGTGTGTGGTGGTTATAAAGAATACCAGTTCCGTCTCTCATGAAAATCCTGACAGAGGAATTTCCAACGCATCCGTGAATGCTAAAGGCAACTGGAAGAAGTGTTTACATAGTATGGTGCCTTTTATGTAAAAACTCAAAACCACAGAGTAGCTTGCCTATTGTCTATGGGCACATGTATAAGTACACAGAGGAAATGGTTGGAAAGATGCCGAGACAGCAGACAGTGTGGGGCATTCTGGAAACTGGGCCCAGTGTTCTGTAGGGGACATTCTAGGCAGGTGGGTGGGGCAGGCCATGAAGGTCTGCAAATCCCATGAAGGATTTAAGTCATATCTGGGATCCATGAGGAGTCCCAAAGAATAGAAGTGAGGAAGAGACTCATTAGCTTTGGATAGGTTAATTGAGGAAGCTGGAGGGTGGACTGGATCCTGGGGCCTGGAGCAGCAAAACCAGGCTGGCTCAGTGAGTGGGGTGAGATGAGGATATTTAGAAGGAAGAGTCTCCAGGGCCTGATCAGATATGGGAGGGGAGGGGCTGTTGACAGGGAGAGAGGTGTCCAGGATGATTCTCAAATTCTGGAGCAAGTGATCAGAGAAATGGAAGCTTTTAGATGCTCAGCAGTAAACTTAAGGTCACATAAATAGTAACCGAACCAGAAGTTCCAGCTCCTTTGATGAGGAATCAACACCGAAGGAAAGGAGGAGAAACGGATGGGGCAGAACCAGGCAAAGATTTTTCTCGAGATGTAACAATAGCTAAGAGAGAAAAGAGTGACCAACCAAGGGAGAATGAATTGCATCACCTTCATTTACACTTTCATCCATTTATTCACTAAGTACATATTTATTAAGAGTTAATTCTTTGCCAGGCTCTATAAATACAGCTAAGCCCCCGAACTGATCTGTCTACTCTGTGCCCCAGATTGATGTTTTTATATTGCATTCATCAGGCATCAACTACTGCAGGGGACAGGTGAGCTCTCCCAAGGCTCAACAACACCCAGCAGATAAGATTGTGTGCCAGGCACAGTTCTAGGTACTTCCCATGTTTTAATTTAGTTAACTTTCTCAATAAATTAAAATTAATTCTTTTTGGGTAGAGGATACTGAGGCACAAAATTATTCAGTAACCTGCTCAAGATCACATACAGCTAGTTAAGTGTCAGAGCCAGGATCCGAACTCAGGTGATCTGACCCTAGCAGCTGGGCATCTAGTAACATCCCTAGTATAGCATCAGGGACACCACATGGATCACTTGACCTCTTTAGTATTTCATTTTTCCTAAATAGAAAGAGGAGGACGGGCCTCCTTCTGGCTACCTTACAAGGTCAGTAAACAATTACAGTCTCTTGGGTGTGTGTGTGTGAAAATATTTTTCCTCGATACAAAGTGCTCTAACATCTTGTCCTGTTTTTTTAGCCCTGGGGCCTAATTAGCAATCACATTACTATTATTCCTGCTTCAGAAGTGGTAACCTGAAGTTGAAGGTAAATGGTTTGTATCTAGATGATGGAGCAGATGAAGGCAAATGCAGGCGCCTGACTCTCAGGGACTTGGCAGCCAGGCTGGGGTTCTGTCCATGCTACCTAACTCACATACAGGGTCACCAGCCAGCTATAGACCCACTTAAATGACACCTGCTTTTCTTATCCTAGGCCTAATATTCTCCTCTCCAGTAGCGAATGATTCAACGCTAAGGGTCATTCCTGGCTGAGGGTCAAGCTTAGGGAGACCCTTGATAAGCATCATTGGTTGATGAATGAAATCCCCCCACACATGACCATGTCAAAATTAGGAGCCAGAGCTCTTTATCTGACCTCCCTGTGGATATTGTCTGGCTGGAAGGGATTTCAGGCTATGGTGATTGGAGGAGAAGGAAGTAGGCAGAGAGGACATGGAGAGGGAGGCTGGGCTGCTGGCAAGTGAACTTGGCCAACCCTCGTGTAATGTCCTCTTTGGACAGATTTCTTCCTTTTTGTAAAATCACAAGTCTGTCAGAGCTGGAAGGGCATTCAGCACCATCTGATCATTTTTCAAGTCTTTTTTATAGCCACAGAACCCTTTGCTTAACAGAGGGCTTGCTTGACACCCCGACCCATAGGCTGGGTCAGAGTGGATGCCCCGACCCATAGGCTGGGTAGGAGTGGGTGCCCGTCTGCCCTTCTCCCACCTTCTCTGTGGGACCAGGGGCCACCATGCAACGTGGGACTCGGCACAACACAATTCAGCCAGTCCATATCTGACCCCTCATTTTACGGATGAGGATGCTGAGGCCATGGGGCAGAATCAGGTGAGGACTTGATGCAGAACCAGGCTAGAGCCTTTGTGGGCATGGCCCCCGCCACTCTGCGGTGTTCACTTTCACATTTGGGAGTCCCATGATGAAGTGGGTTTTCTGAAGCTATCTCAGTCCCTTGCAGCCGACAGGCAAGCCTCCTGCTTGCCTCCCCTGCTCCACCTGAGACAGGACCCAGGAGGGTGCATCAGCTGGGAGCAGGGGATAAGCCACACTTGCAGGAGAAGGAAGAGGGCAAGGGCAAAAGCCCAAGTGAGGATCCTGGACATCCCTGGGGACCAAGAAGACCTGGTGCCTAGATCCCTGGACCTGGGGAGGACAGGAGAGGTAAACTCTGCACATTCTTCCTACCGTTCCTCTCTCGAACTTGTTGGTGCGGTTCTCGGACTTTCCCAGATACCGCTCTCCAGTGTCCCCCAGGTCTCCGTAGATGGTGATGTAGACCTTGGCGTCTGTCCCTGCCCCAGGGACATTTCCGGTGAAGATCTGCACGGAGTACAGCACAACTGGGCAGCAGTTGCACAGACAAACAGACAGACAGGGGGAAGAAAAGGGTGGCAGCACTTCAGAATTTGGGGAACTAGATTTCTGGGAGACGTCAAGCTTCTGGACCAGCTGCCTTTTATTCTTCAGTTATGCCTTTTTGGCCTCAAACCCACATGGATTCTCCAGTGGAAGTTCGCTCATCTGATCTGGACCCAGGTGGGCTCAGAGACCCAGAGGATGGACACTTTTTAAACCATCTGTCCAGGCAGCCTACAATGTCCAGGGAGAAAGAATTGGAAACTACTGGAAATGTGTCCTCGCCTGGACACTAAATCTACCTGCTATGACGTGCTGACCATAACAGGTTCTCCCTTTTGCAGTGACTGATATTAACACCAGGTCTTTCTAACCAGCTTGTAGAAAAAAATGAAATATGTTTGATGGAATAGTTCCCTTCGGTGCCCATTTCCTTGTTTTCATTTACTCTGCAGCTCACTGAAGCTCCCCTCACTGACCCCAGCACTGCAGGTCAACTGCTCCGACCACCGCTACTGTGACTATCACTCTCCTGTTGGTCTCCCATGGGATCAATAAATTCTGGTGTAACAATTATTAAAAATTATTAATGGAAATAAAGATTAATAGTGCTTTTTTATTGTAATGGACACATCAAGGAAGAATAAAATATCTTTTCCAACCTCCAGCACAGTGGGAGGAAGCAAGTCTTGCTTTTATTTTATTATATTTTTCAGAAATGGGGTCTTGCTCTGTCACCCAGACTAGAATGCGGTGGCGGGATCATAGCTGGTGACCTTCCTATACCTCCTTCCTCCCCACTGTTTTCTCTAGTACTTTGGGAATTAGGAAAACTGATTCAGCCTCTGGGTGCTGAGCAATGCGGCTGTGCAGTCAGAGCCAGCTATTTCTGGATCCTCCTCCTTCCCCGTCCCACCCAGTCCACACAGCTCATCAGTGGAGAGATGTTTCCCTAGAAACACCATCCAGCTCAGACTGGGTTTGGTGGCATGCTAATCATACAGAACAGCCCAAGGCCTCTGCTGGGACAGCTTTCCGGGACATCCTCTGGGGTCCAAGCAGAGAAGGAAATTATCCCCCAGATTGAATAGCAAAGGAAATTTGAAGAGAGGGGATAGCAGTAGGAAAAGGCACACGACTGAGGCAACACTTGCTTTCATTTCTAAATGGGAGGCAACTCAGGTTAAAGGACGGTTAGCACTGTGGCTATTTTACTTCTGGTGATAAAAAAAGAAACCAATGTTTGTCTTTTATTTTTTGACTGTCTCATCAGCTTAGTGGGCAGAAAGACCCATCCCTCTGCTTCCACTGGGGCCTGAAATTTTGAGTTTTACTCCAGTTGTTCCAAGAAGGCAACACAGCAAATTTAAACTGGATTTTTAAGCTCTCAGAGCTTCTCTGATCATGTAAACTGCCCATTGGGAAAGACCCATGATATTATTTTGTATATTGTCAGTGTGGAAAGTCTGTTTTTCACAAGTAAATTTTATTTTTGAAATAGCTAAAGATTATTCATAGCTGAAGGGCTGGTTAACAGGGGGATTAACATGGACAATGCCATTGCAGATCGAAACAGAGGTGTGACCTGTCCATGTGGTCCTGGGAGAAGCTATGGACGCACACACAACGTAGAAAGAGAGAGGAAGAGAAGGCTGAGGACTGGGCCCTGAGGAATACCATCTGGCTTGAGAAAGGAAACTAGCATGCAGTGGACCATTCAGAGAGGTAGGCAGAGACCCCAAAAGCAAAGGAGGAGGAAGCACAAGAGGTCGGTGGTCAGATTGATGCAAATCCTGCACAGAGGACCACATCAATGAAGAACAGACAAAGGAGCTCGGCCCCCAGCTCAGTGGTTAGGGCATTGGCCACATACATGGGAGTAGGGGACTTGAACTCGACCTGGGCCTGCTAAACTACAATGACAACGATAACAAAAAAATAGCTGGGCATTGTGGTGGGCGCCTATAGTCCAAGCTACTTGGGAGGCTGAGGCAAAAGAATCAGCCCAAGAATTTAAGGTTGCTGTGAGCTGTGACTCCATAGCACTCTACTGAGGGTAACATAGTCTCAAAAAAGAAAAAAAGAAAAAAAAAAAAAAAGAATGGACAAAGTAACTGGCCCATACAGAAAACAAAACCATGACCTTGGACATTCTAAAGCTGCACCCGGCCACTGAGGACAAATACAGAATAGCTTCAGAATCCAGAATGTTTCTTAATTATATGAAGTTTGGACAGTTAAATCCAGCAAAGGCAGAGAGGATCAACCCATAGACAGATTGGTGGCCAAGTGAACAAAGAAAAAGGAGAAAATAAGAACCAGGATAATCTAGGCACAAGGGTCCCCATAGACCAGAAAAGGATTTGCACACAAACTTTTGGGTGAAATAGATGAGACTTTGAAGACTAGCTCAGCCATTTATGAGCTGTGTGAACTTGGGCAGATTGGGTGACCTTGGTAAGCCTTGGTAGGCCTCTCTACAGAATAAAGGTAACAACAGACACTCCTCCTGTTTGAAGAGGCTCAGTCTGGCACAGGGCAGGTGCTCTTCACCATGGCTCTGGTGCTGCCCATGGCTATGAGGTGACCACACCACACTTACTGTCCAGAGGCTCCTCCACTTCCTTGTAGATTTGCCTTAAGGAGCCATCTCTCATGTATTTCTCAGTGAAGATGTCATAAGGAACCAGTTCCCTAATGGTCTTCTTGTCATCCTCAGAGGTGGCAAGCCATCGATCACAGGGGAAAGTTAAGGTCTCTGCACCCTTGGGTGAAGAGGAATGAGGAAAATTGCCAACTTCAGTGACCCATCAGCATGTCAGTACTTTGAGAAAATAAAGACAAGGGTCATGGGACCCCACAAATAATGTAAAAGCCATAGGGATCTCCAGCCCCAATTTCAGCAGATCTAGTCTTATTTAAAGACTCATCCAAGCATATCAGGGGTTGGCTCTCAAAGGCCAGGGTTCCTAGGGCCACTTGAAAATAGATATTTGAACCCCATTCTAGGACTCAGATTCAGTGGGTAAGGGAAGGGGGCTCTGTATTTAAAATTTTTTCCCCACGGCTTTCATATCCATAGCCATGACTGAGAGAACTATCACCGGACTTGGAATTTTATGGTTTCAGAGTGTTTTCCTAATTGCTGAAGATGGATTTTTCTTTTGCTGAATGGACCTTGAGTAGCAGGAAGGGCCTGATGATTATTTGCTGGTAAATATGCACAACTTAAGGGTGGGGAGCAGAGATATAGTTGCCCACATCCTCCTCATTGATCACTAAACCAGGTTTTAGAAAATTGTACCTTGGACCAGAGTGATTTCCTACACTCTGAGTGAACTGGATGAATTTTTATTGTGATATTTTGTCTCAGTAAGGCTGAAGGAGCCAGCAGGTTCATACCAAGAATCAGATTTGAATTTGTTCTAGAAAGGGGCAAAAGAAATGGCACAATAGAACAGTCTAGTTCTCTGTGGATTCTGCCATTCAACCCTATAATTCCTTTACTTGGTATATACTCTGAAAACCAAAAATCACATTATAACAAAGACATCTGACCCAGAATGTTCATTGCAGCCCAGTTCATAATTGCTAAGTCATGGAAGAAGCCCAAGTGCCTATCGACCCACGAATGGATTAATAAATTGTGGTACATGTATACTATGGAATACTATGCAGCCTTAAAGAAAGATGGAGACTTTACCTCTTTCATGTTTACATGGATGGAGCTAGAACATATTCTTCTTAGCAAAGTATCTCAAGAATGGAAGAAAAAGTATCCAATGTAAAGTAGCTCAAGAATGGAAGAAAAAGTATCCAATGTACTCAGCCCTAATATGAAGCTAATTTACAGCTTTCATATGAAGGCTAAAACCCAATTATAGCACAAGAATACAGGGAAAAGGGCAAGGGAGGGGAGTGGGGGGGGAGGGTGGGTGGAGGGAGGGCAATTGGTGGGATCACACCTACGGTACATCTTAGAAGGGTACTGGTGAAACTTATTAAATGTAGAATATCAATGCCTTCATATAGTGTTTAAGAAAATGCCATGAAGGCTATGTTTAACAGTTTGACCGAAATGTTTCAGATTGTATGTGAAGTCAGCACATTGTGCCCCATGATTGCACTAATGTACACAATTATGATTTAATAAAATTATAAAAAAACAAACAAAAGAAGTGAGGCCAAGGCCAAAGGTATGAGCCAGAGGTGGCCAGGTGATGCGACTGCTTTGTGCATATGTCTGGGACTAGTTTAGAGATTTTTGGCTTTGCTTTGTTTTATTTCCTTTTTCTTTTTCCTTTTAGAGGTGGGGTCCCACTATCACTCAGGCTGGAGTGCAATGGTGCAGTCACAGCTCACTGCAGCCTGAAACTCCTAGTCTCAAGCCATCTTCCCCACTAAACCTCCCAAGTGGGTGGGACTCCAGAGTCACACCACTGGTGTCATAATAGTGGCAAAATATTGGAAATAACTTAAATGCCCACATGAGAAAGGAAATGTCAAATAAAATGCACATCTCCAGTGGATAGCCGGGTCGGCAGCCACTGGAGTGGTGGAGAGTAGTTACTTACAGAGAGCTCTGCTCAGGAAGTCGTGTGTACTGATGAGCCCTTTCTTGGGTTTTATGCCTTAGATAAAAAATGCATTATACAAAAACATGTAAAAATATATACACACCCAAAGGAAAAGGTCAGAAAGGTTATATGTTAAAATGTTATCATACTTTTCTCTAGAGAACAGGATTATGGATATTTTGTTTTCATTTTTATAACTGGCTATATTTTCCATTGTTTTAAACTAATCTGGAATTTTATATATATGTATGTCCCCCAGGGTAGGTACCTCCTGAGTGCAGGTACTGGGTGTGGCCTTCTACAAGGACCCTGTCTTCCAGCAGGTCTGGGACCTCAGTCCGTGTTACCTAGGCCCAGTTCAGTCCCTAGACAGAGCCTGGAACTTCTGGAATAAGGTGCTTTTCCCACCTGCTAAGCAGGTGAACTGGGGGAATACATGCTGCTGCAGAGGAGGAGCTGGGGAGGGCTGATGGGAGACTGCAGACCTTAGCGAGGCAGTGGCACCCAGCAGACACCAGCACTAAACACCTGAGGTGGGCAGTCGCTTGCTCACTGTTCCAGACATTAGAGATACGGCAGTGAGCAAAACAGAGAGGAAAACCCGCCCTCATGGAGGGGTCAAGCCAGATGCAAACGTCACGGTAGGACGGTGCTCGGTGGAGAAACAGTAGAAGGGCAGGAGGGGGCAGATGCAGGGGCTGCAGCCCCCTGTGTGTTCCCTCCCCCCAGGACACACACACACATAGGAAGACCCTGTGCCTCCCAGCCCTGGAGCCAGCACACCCAAAGCCAGGTTGTCCTTAAGGAAAAACACCTCCTCCTCATATGTGATGACCTGCCTCATTAAAGTTAATGGGCTGGCTATTCCTATTATATAAATATTAACTAATTATGAAAAATATATTTGCCAAAGTTTGACTATGCAATGGATGAACCAATTACATGGTTACTCAGCCTCAAAACACACTCAATAATGAAGTGGGGTGCAGGCCGGCAGCAGGGAGATACAGTGCCCTGCCTGCGATTCCCAGAGTTCCTGCTACCCTTTCCTGCTTTGGTGGAGAGCACGGTGAGGCTCGAGAATGCCAGTACCCTGGAGCGTCAGAGACTGTGCAGGCTGGGACCCTGAGAGGGGCAGAGTAGGGCTCTGGGTCAGTCAGACCCCGGTAGCACTGGTGATGGGATCCCAGCTCAAAGGAACTTGGCAGCAGGCGTGCTCGGCTCTCCTGACCAAAAAGTCAGGCACAGCCAGCTTCAGGCACAGTTGACTCCAGGAGTTTCACTTCACGTAGGTCCCAGGACATGGGCACATTCCTTTCACCTCTCAGCCCCTTCTTCCTCTGTTCCTGTCACTGTTGTAGTCCATGAGATGCCCAGCAGCCCCTTGCGAAGAGGATTTCTCTTTCCCTGCAGTTTGGGGCTAAAGAGCAGATTTTTAAAATTTTACCCCCAAGGGAGACCAATAAACATGAAAAAATGTTCCACCTCACCATGACTTGCCAGGGAAATGCCAGGTAAAACCACTAAGAAATGCCTCTGAACCCTTTATAACTAACTGTCTGACAGCGGCGTGAAAAGGACGGGGCACCGGTGCTGGGAAAGCACGGCATAGGGCACGAAGCGCAGCTGTCAGGGGCGTGAGTGATCATTCAGCTGCTTTGCAGAACGGTCTGCGGAGCTCTCGTACAGTCCACGCACACAGTGACACAGCATTCTTACCGGGTCGACGCCCAAGAGCACGTATGTTCTCTAAAAAATACATAAAAGAACATTCGTATGGCCTGGAACAACCCAGTGGAAAGTGGCCTGGTTAAGCCGAAGTCTGTTCTGCGGTGAAACCCAACATAGCAGGGAAGAGAGCGTGCTGGAGCTCCTGGAGAGCGCTGGGGGTCTCACGGACACCTGTGGCCCGAGGAACCAGAGTGGCGCACAGATGGATTCGTGTCCACTTCCTGACACGCGACTGCAGACGTGGCAGCTCACAGATGCACACCTGTGTTGTCGCATTTCCATAGGTTGGAGCTCTGTGCAGCTTGGCGCTGTCCCCTGCTCAGGGACACAGGTGTGGCCCAGCTGCATCCCTCCCTGGAGTGAGGGCTCCACTCGCATGCTCGCCTGGATGTTGGCAGAATCCCTTCTCTTGCAGCTAGCTGTAGGACAGAGGGGCTGTTTCTTTGGTTAGCTTATTTGCTGACAGTCACCTCAGCCCCTAGAGGCCACAGCTACCTTCTGGCTCATGACTTACCCTCCTTAAGCGTGGCACTCACTTCCTCAGAGCGAGCAAGGGCGTCTCTTCTGCGACATAGCATAGTCGTGAGAGAACTGGCCCTTCACCTCCGCCTGCTAGTTGTTAGGAGCTGTCACGCTCTGTGCAAAGGTGTCACTCGTGACTGGACTTGGGTGTGTCTGCACCAATGGGGCCTGACTGCATTTACATGAAGTTCAAAGACCAAAGATGGGCAAGGCGAGCCTCAGTGCTGGGAGTCAGGGCAGTGGTTCTTGTGTGGGAGGGGGTGTTTGTAGGGGGCTTGTCAGCAGGGAGCAGGGAAGGGCCCCTTTGCTTTTGTGATGCTCACACACGTGCGTCCCAGTGTAAGGGTGCGTGGAGCTGTATGTTGAAGGGTCCTGCACTGCACTGTATGGAAATAAATAAGAAGGGAAAGAGAAAGGAAAGGAAAAGGAAGGAGTGTGGGGAAGGAGAGAGAGATCGATCTCCAGGCAGCTCTTGTGGAATGACCCCCCAAAATCTATGGTAAGATAAAAAAAAAAAAAAGCATCCTATTCTCAAAGATACCTTTTGAGAAAAGGGGCTGTATGTTACAGGTATCTGCAAGCTTGTAATAGTCTCTGCAAGGACATAGGAGATGCACCAATTGGGGCTAGAGGGAGGCTGACTGTATTACGTGTCCCTTTTTTACACTGCTTGTCTGTTTGTTTGTTTGTTTTTACCATGAGTGTGTATTTTAATAATTAAAATATCTGTTTACAAAAAAGCCACACAACTTGGAGGGTGAGGGTTTGGACGTGGCAGCCATAACACCAGAGCAGTTGCCCCCACCTTATAGTGTGTTGTTGAGAGGTGAGTGCAGCTGGTGTGTGTGGGGGGAGGGTTCTGTAATTTGTGCCAGACTGGAGAGAGTCTCTTGTGTTTTCCTCTTGGTGGCTGCAACACATGGTCAGTCATGTGGCTCCAGTAAGCACAATGAGCTACCAGGGCCCTCTTGGCCAGCTGGCTGGGAGAGCACACCTGAGGATGCTCACAGAAGGAGATGCCACCAGGAATGCCTGCTGACATTATTGGAGTCCCTGGATCCAGCCTTTCCTGAAGCCAGTAGCCCGTGCCTTTCAGAGAACTAAGTCAGTGAATGTCCCTTTGGAAAGAGCAAAGGCGGGTTTCAGACAGCATACACCTGTGCTGTCCCACCCATGGTTTATGTCTGATGTTTACTCTGTTAATTATTTTTATTTTTTAGAGATGAGGCCTCACTAGGTTGTCCAGTCTGGATATCAAACTTCTAGGGATAAGGGATCCTCCCACCTTAGTCTCCTGAGGAGCTAGGACTGCAGATGTGCACCACCACACCCAGCTTTGGCTATTAAGTATTTTGAATGTCATTTTGGTGTTTGTCCTTGAGCCAAGAAAAGTGCTGCCTCCCTGGTGGGGTTTCCAGGGCATGGAATTTGGGTCAGGTGGAGGGTGTTCAGGCCCCAGCCCCTCCCTGCCCTGTGCTGCAGCAGGCTGTGTGGCTGCTCATCTGGTCTCAGGGGAGATGCACTGTTCCTTGCCACCCCTCACATGGGACAGCCTGGCTTGGTGGCACTGCCAGCCAACCCCAATGGTAATGCTATGTGGTGCAGCACCCACGAGCCCAGTGCTGTTCCTGCCCCAGCAGGCGGCTGGGTGCGTCAGGCAAGCTTCCCAGAAGAGGAAGGTCAGTGGGGTGACCTCAGAGAAGGAAGAGTCACCAGAACAGGGAATAAGCGTCACGTGCAAAGCTCGTGGTAAATTAGAAAAATCACAAAGACCCCCCCCCCATGACAAAGTGTGGAGGAGGCTGGCAGTGGGGAGGGTGCCCCATGCTTCATCACATGGAGTCTTTGTGATGTGGCCTGTGGTGGCCCAAAGCAGCTTGCTCAGCATGTTCCCTGTTTTCTGTGAAAAGGGGGTAGTCACTGCCCTTACCTGCCCAGTGGTCCTCTCTGTTGAACAAGGTTCCTTAGGGAAAGCTTGGCACATGGTCAGCCTGGCTGCCCTGGGTCAGAGAGGACAATGGAAAGGTCACACAGAGATCGAGGCACCGAGAAGCCCCTGACAGTGACCAGCAGCCCCCATGCCCCAGTGGTTGCTCTTAAGTATTCCATCACACCTGCTCGTGCAGTTACCAACGTCTACTGCTGTCCACACTTCACCAGTTCAAGGGAAGTATAGAGCCTTGTCTTTATGACCCTTTCCCCTTCCCCATTTATTATATAATTACCTTAAATATTTTCTCGGCATACATTGAATGATCCAATAATGTTATAATTTCTGCTTCAACTATTAAATGTGATTTAGAAAGCTTTAGAGAAAGGGTACTGACCCATAATTTTGCTTTTCCCAGTCTTCTTTCTTCTTGATGTCCCAAGATTCTTTCTTGTATCGTTTTCTTTCAGTGTAGAGAACTTTGACCCTTTTTCTGGAGTAAGTTTGCTGGCAAAGAACTCTCTTACTTTTCCCTTTATCTGAGAAAGTTTTGATTTCCCCTCATTCCCGAAGGATAATTTCACTGGATATAGAATTCATGGTTGACAGTTCTTTTCTTTCAGCACCTAAAAATGTCGTTGCCCTTATTTCTGGCCCCTGAGAGTTCTGATGAGAAACCCATGTTATTTGAATTGTTTTCCTCTGTAGAGAAGGTTCTATGGCTGCTTTTGAGATTTTGTTTGTTTGTTTTTAGGTTTTAGAGGTTTGACTATGATGTGTCTTGATGTGGATGTCTTTGGGTTTATAATGTTTGGAGTTCATTCAGTTTCTTGAATCTGTATGTCTTTGTGAAATTTAGAAATTTCCAGTTATTACTTCTTTTGAATATTTCTTCAGCTTTTCCCTCTTTCTCTTCTTCTGGCAATGTAATGACATGAATGTTTAACCTTTTACTATACCCCAGAGGTCCCCAAGAGCCTCCCCAACCCCAGTCTACTTCTGTTTTTCACACCAAGTAATTTCTAATGTCCTGTCTTTAGGTCCATCTCCTGGGTCTTTCACTTATATTTTACTGTGGAGTGATCCACTGAGTTAACCTGGCTATTGTAGTTTTTGTTTTTTTTTTTAAATTCTAAAATGTCTGTTTGGTTGTTCTTTAATACTTCTATTTCCTTGCTGAGACTTTCCATATTTTCATCTGATTCAATGTTGTTCATAATTGTTCATCAAAGCATCTTTTGTGATGGCCGCTTTAATCCTTGTCAGGTGATTCCAACATTTCTGTCATCTCAATGTTGGTTTCTGTTGATTATATTTTCCTGTATAAGTTGAAATTTCCTTGTTTCTTGCTATGACACTTGATTTTCTATTGGATCTTGAACTTTTGGGGTATTGTGTGTTGAGTCGCTGGATCACATTTCAATCTGTTTCACAGCTGGCCTCTCCTGACCCCATACTGCTGGATGAAGAAGGCTGTTGCCTCCTTACATTAGGAGCAGGGAGAGAAGTCCAGCTGCCACTTCAGCCCAAGTGTGCTAAGCTTCCCTGATCTCCAGGGGCACTGAGAGGCGGACCTCTTGCTGCTCTGACTCTGGGGGCCACAGAGGGCAAGGGCTGCTAGACCCACAAAGGGGTGTCAGTGATGGCTTTTCCAGAGGCCATGGCCCTGAAGAGAGCTCCCATCCTTGAAAGCGTCAGTGGTGACCTGGCTGTGGGTCCCAGGGTGGCTTGTGATGTGTGGGAGCATAACCAAGCCGGAGGCTGGGACTTGGAGCCATCGGCTGTGCCGTTCCTGCTGCAGAGCCGCTCACTCAGCACCCCCAGTGCGCTCTCACTGCCCTCCCGGGCCTGCTCTGGCCTCTCTGTTACCTCCACCTGGGCCTGTGAAGACATCTGAGTTTGCAGGCCCAGGAGGAGGCTGTGTGGGTCCCTCTAGTGCTCTAGGAGTGTGTGTGGGTGTCCACAGCACCTGTCTCTGTGTCCTGGGGTGATCTCCAAGGCCCAGGTGATCTGGGGTGTCTGGGGTGTGATCTGGGGTATCTCCAAGGCCAGGGGTGGGGCCATGACAGATCTAAGTCCAGACTGGCCAAAGCTGGCACAAGAGGGCCAGGAAGCCAAGGAGGCTCTCGGGTTGGGAGCTGCAATCAGAGACGCCTCTGAGAGAACCGTAGTAGGAGGTAGGTCTTAAAAGTGAAAGGGTGGAGGTGGGTCCCTCCTGGCTGGGGAAGAGCATAGGAAATGCCTGATTTGTGAGGCACCTTTGGAGTCCAGTGTAGGAAGAACACTGGGGATACAGGGAGGGAAGTGGCCTGGCACCCTCACACTGCCCATGGGGCCACATACAGGGCATGGGGCTGGAGCCGCATTGTGGAGCCACAATGCCTGCCCTGGAAGCTGAGATCTGCCACCACCTTGCTGTAGCCTGGACCCTGGGGCAGCTGTGTCCTCATGTATACAGTGGGGGCAGCAGTGTGCCCACACATGAACTCTCTGAGGTGGGTTACACTGAGGGTAAACACATGGCCCCCTGCAGGTTTTGACACCCCAGTCTGTGCTGAGTCAGGGAGAAAGGTGGCTGTGCTAGCTGGTGCTTGCCCTGTGTCCAGGCCAGCATGCCCCGATAGCTGCACCAGGGCTTTATCTGGAGAAGCCACCTCCCAGTGCCACCTGGTTCTAGAGAGGTCCCTGATCATAGCTCAGCCAGCTGCCAGGTTCTACCCATGGCCATAGTGACTGGTTTGAAGGGATCACACAGTCCAGCGCAGTTCACTGAGCCTCCTTTGGAGGAACTTCCCTGGATATATGGGGCAAGGCGAGCCTGAAGCTGCTGAGGCCACTGTGTACAGAGGAACAGAATGGGCGTGAACTGGGCCAGTGACCAGTGGGGTTCACAGAGGGAGAGCGATGCTAGGACCTGGCAGCCGTGCCCTGCCAGAGATCCTGGTGTCTGACCTGCTGCTCACCTGAGCCAACAGGTGCCTCCTGGGGTCTCACCTCAGGCCTCTGTCATTTGCAACCAGCAGCACCTGAGTGACTTGAGACAAAGAGTGTGGAGCTGAGTGGGCTGGGCGGAGGGTGCGTGGGAACGTGCAGCCTTCACTTCGGAGTGACTGCACTGGGCTGGGCCCTTCTGCTTGGTGAGGATCAGGTAAAACTCTGGGCCCTTGGAGCTATAGGGCAGGGTCTTTGACCACCCCCACTGGTGTCATGTTGTCTCTGGCTCTGCAGAAGTCTCCCCATATCCATGCTGCCCCCAGCACCCTTCCTAGCCAGAGTGGGTCCCTGGCATGTGACGGCAGCTGTATCTGGCCCAACATCTACCGTCAGTGGTGCCCTGTGGACTTGGGCTCCCAGCAGGACCCCACAGGGGCCAGTAGGGATGAGCCAAGATGACCACAGTACTGTACACTCGGCCCAACACAGGGCATATAATAAATCAGTGGACATGACGGAGCCTCCAGGGAGCACCTGCTCTGTGCCAGGCATCAGGCACAACAGGGAGGATGAGGACCAAGCAGTGACAATGGAGTGGTGGCACAGGAGTTCTGAGGGGGCAGGGCCTCTGGGGTCCTCCAGGTGGAAAATGGGTGAACTTGGTGTGCAAGGGGACAGGGAGGCCAGCGTGTGCATCCGGGGGAGAGGTGGGAGAAGCGTGTGTTTGCTTGCATGTGAGTGTGTGTGCACTGTGCATGTGTCTGAGCAGATGTCCCCACTTCCACCCTCTCTGCAACGCAGTGTGGAGGGCAGAGGGGCAGGGCTGGGTGGGAGCTGGTGACTGACAGGTTCATTGTATTTCCCAAATATGGAAACCTGTGTACTGGGTTAGGCATATTTGGGAGTGGTGTGCCAGGTTCTCAAGGGGGGCCAGGGACAGGTGGGGGTCTGGATGTCCCCCAGCTCTATCCCTAGCCCTTTTCCTCGCCCAGTGGCAGTGGGACTGCCTCAAGGAGGGAAGAAGCTGCACAAGTGTTTTCACAGGGGCTCGGGGCCAGCCACGCAAAAGTGGGCTCTAAAGCTACTCAGGTATCCAGAGCCCAGAATGGGACAGAAGGAACCTCCACCTCACACCCCCTGAAATGGAGCCACGTCTCTAGAAATCACTGCACCCTGCCCACGGCATGTTGCCCAACCGCCAGAGGAAACCCCAAGGGATAAGCCCCAGTGGCCTGCTGACTCATTTCCCCTCGTTTGATGTGGGCTCAGGGGCCCCAAAGCCACAGACCCAGCTCCAGTTCCAGCTCTGCTGAGGTAGCACCTCAAACTTCACCTGCACTTGAGGTCCCTCCCCAGGGGGTCAGCATCAGGACCCAGTGGGGCCAAGACCTCAGCACTAACCAGAGGATGGGTGGGGCTCGGAAGCCACAGCCCCCGGCTCAGCGACAGGACAGTCATTGCGGTTCTCTCCATGACACTGCCTACCCAGGTCTTCTCCCACCTCCCTGCAGGTTGTAGCATTTTCTTATTGATTCTTGGGAGTTTTAAAATATATTTTGGATACGCATCCTTGGGGAGGGCACCAGGGTAGCCATGTTGTATGTGAGACATCTTTTCCAAGATCTTGGCCTGGTCATTATTTTCTCTTTTATAACTTTTAATGAACAAAATTAACTAATTTTAATGTGGTCATATTGACCCATATTTCCCTTTATTTTTTAATATCTTATTCAGGAAATCCTTCCCTAGCTCAAGGTTACAAAGCTCATTTGTTCTGCTGTCTAAAAGTCTTACAGTTTTCCTTATGGTGCTTGAGCTTATGGTCCACCTAGATTTGCTGGCTGCGTACGGTGTGAGGTAGGATTTCCCGAGGGCTTTAATGAAAGAGTTATGTAATCAGATTCTCATCTCAAAAGTCAAAGTCATTGCTGCTGCTGTCTGAGGAGTGACAAGTGTGATCAATTGGCAGAGAGGTGCTTCTGCTTCCAGAGAAACCAGAGTGGAAATGGAAGGAAGCAAAGAATTCCAGAAGGAATTTTCAAGAAGAATCCATGAGGCCAGGGAACACGGGGCAGGGGTAGGTGGGGACACAGAGCTCCTGGCTGAGCAACCTTAGGATGCAGTGCGCTCTGTAGAAATGGAGAAGAATGGAAGGGGTGGCACCAAGGTAACTGTGGGTTTGGTTCTGGCCACTCTAGCTGCTCCCGAGCTTTCCCAGAAATCAGCAAGGATGGGGCTGGACCTCAGAGTGGAGGCCTGGGCTCTCTTGGGGACTGTTGACACAGAGCAAGAAACACCTTGACGACTGCCTGCCCTGGTAGCTCTTTGGAGGAAAGGCTGGAAAAGGCCCTGGGATAACCCTGGCACTGGTGACAGGAGACATCTGGATGAGCACCTTCCAAGGCTAACTGTGGCATCGGCACTAACTGGCTCTTCACTGTAGTTCTGCATCCTCTTCTGTCCATTTCATGATGAGGAAAGCAAGGCTCAGAGAGCAGACAGGACTTGCTGGCGGAGCCAGATGGCTGCGAGGTGTGTGTCCTGCAGCCCATGAGGAAGGAGGGCTTTCTGTCGTGTGTGTGTGTGTGTGTGTGTGTGTGTGTGTGTGTGTGTGTGTGTGTAGTCAGCAGTGGATTGGGACCACAGACTCCAGAGTTGCTCTCCAGCACTGCCACCTGCCTACTGGCGACGTGGGCACATCTCCAAGGCTTCAGTGCACAGGATTGTAAAAGGTAAGTGGAGCCTTGTGCAGAGTCAGCACTATTGATGTTTGTTAAATAAAATAGCAAATACACCTTTTAAAAAGATGTGCGAGTCTCATTCTGGGACACGCTCATTAAAACCATGATGAAAAGAACCAGTTCACACCACTAGATTGGCAAAAACTGAAAGCAAAACTGTTGGTGGGGATGTGAGGCACCAGGGCTGGAAACCTGTTCTGCACCATCCACCAAAGCTGGACATACATGGCTCCAGGCCCTGTGACACACTGGCCTAAAGGCACATGCAGCCCACCAGAGCTCAGCCATCATGGCCCAACTTGGGGACAGTCCCATGCCCATCAGCAGAGAGTGGATGGTCAGTAGTGCAAGGTGGTGCACATAACACAATAGCTCTTAGAGGACATGCTGCCCGCCAGCGGCACCTCCAGCGGGCAGACACAGGAGAGGGCTGTGACCTTGGTTCTGTATTGGTCAACACCGAGCCCCTCATGGCCACAGATACACAGGGTCACACCCAAGGAAAAGCCAGGGAAAGGGGAACATGGAATCGAGGGTCCTGGCTGCTTCTGGGGAAGGAGGAAAGGGATGAGACAGGCCGGGAGCCTTTGGTCATGTCAGAGTCCCTTTTCTCTTAGCTGTGGGAGGCGGGGAGGGTTCCTCCTCTGCGCGGTGATGCGAGGCAGGCTCACAGCGAACAGCACCTGCTCTGTAGACCAGGCCCTCTGCCCACGGCTGGGCTCCCAGGCTCTTCCTGTCCAGTCATGACTTGCCCCTGTTGCCCGTCTCACAGTGGCCTGGCTGCTTCCAATCTGGGGTGGCTCTCAGGATCCGCAGGCCCAATGCCTGGGCACAGTCACAGAGCCACTGGTGTCTGGGGCCTTGGCATGCTGGTGGGGCAGCACCGACCCACACCCCCCAGGCCCCGCGCACCAGGTCCGCCTAGGACAGATGGACTTGAGCCCTGCCATGCCCCTGCCCTGGGCCCTGGGCTGGGACTGGCGGTGACCAGGGCATTGACTGCACCGTCCAGCCTCGGGCCGCAGGGGGCCAGGGGCTCCCGTCCCACCTAATGGACAGGGCGCTCAGGGCCCAGGACCTCAGTTTACCCTCCCGTGAACGCAGGCTGTGCTCCTAGAACTGGCACACTGAGGCCATGCCCTGCTCCAGGAGACTGGGGTTCCCAGGACGCCCCTCCGGCGCCCGGCCATTTAAGGCGGGCCGCGGCATCGCCCTTTGAAGGCCAACGGTGGGCCCTGGCGGGCGAGCTGCGCGGGGCAGAGCGCCCTCTGGAGGTCGTTTCCAGCCCCGCCTCCCGGCCCGCGCCGGACCCGCCCCCAGTCTCGGGGCGGCGCATGCGCACGGCGCAACGCTCCGCAGGCGGCGAGAGCGAGGCCGGTCCGCAGCCGCGCGGGGCTCGGCGCCCCATTCATGCTGGGCGTCCGTGGCGCGGCCACGCAGCGGAGCCCGGGCGCAGTGGCGGCCTGGGCGGCCTGCTCGGCTTCGGCAGCCCCGAGGCAGGGCGGGCGGCGGCGGCGCGGGCAACTGGGCGCGGCGATGGCCGGCGGTGGGGCGCGCCCCGGGGCAGCCGGTGAGTAGGGGCGCAACTTTCCCCGCGGCGCGGCGCGGGACGGGGTGGGTGGGGAGCAGGCCGGGTCGGGCGAGCGTCCCGGGGCCGGGGTGACCCAGGGGACAGGCGCCGGGCCGTGCTCTGGGGGCCGCCCTTCGCGCGGGGCCGGACGGGCAGGGGGTGTGCGCGGGGGACTGCGGCGCGCGTGTCCGTGTCCGCGTGTCTCTGCGGCTCCGGCCTGGACGCCCGCGTGTGTCTGGGCGCGGACGCGGCGGCGACGCTGAGCTACCGCATCCTGCTTGTGCCGCGCTTGGAGAGCGGCCCCGGGCCCAGCCGCGGCCTCTCCCCGCCCTCCCAGCCGGGCCCGCCGAGCTCCACCGGGCAGCGCTCCCGGGCCGCGCCGTGGGGGCGGGCGCTGCCCCCTCTTCACAGGCAGGAGAGAAAGTTTGCGGCAGCCCCACCAGGAGGGCCCTGCGGGTACCCAGGCCGAGCCCGGTCACTGGATGGCGGGGCTCCGACCTCTGGCCGCCGGCGAGGTCCGGGATGGGCAGGCCGGGGCAGGGTTCCGCAGCCGCCTGGGCAGGGCTGCTGGAGTCGGGAGGACGTCGTGGGGGCTGCCCCTCGGCCGGCCCTTGGGCGCTGGGGGGGAAGTTGGAGCCGCTTCCTGGGAAACACCGCCTCCCCCCCGTCCCTTCTGGCCCGGGGTGCTGGGAGATGGGCGCTGGGTCCAGTTTGGGCCGCAGGGCCGCCGCCGGGCTGGGAGGGGGCGGTACGGGTGCCGCCCGGAGGCCGCCCGGCTCGGGCCTCTCGGCCTCCCCCTCTCAGGGCCTCTCCAGGGTCAGCCCGCTTCCTTCGGAGGCTTCCGATTGCTTCCTGGACAGTCCCCGGCCTGGTGCGCGACATAGCTGGAGGCGGCGGGCTGATTGGGGAATGGAGGTGGGCCTGCCAGGAGGCTCTTATGCAGCTGTGGAGTCCCGGGTGCAGCCTCGAACGGGAAGGGGGTACAAGGGGGACTTGAGGAGCTGCCTGTAGCGAGGAGCTGCCCCTGGCTCCTGTGTGGGGTGCTGGGGCCACGCCCCTTGAAAGAAAGGGGTGTGTGTGGGGGGGAGGGGACGTGGCCAAGCCTCTGCCCTGTCAGCCAGCTCCTGCGCTGGGCTGCCCACCTCTGCTCACGTTCCTAAGGGCTCGCCTTTATTGCCTGGCCCTTGAAGAGCAGGGCCCATGCCCCTGGCTCCTTGCGGGTTTGGAGGTATGCAGGAGAGGCCAGGTGCTGCACCTGGTACCCGGAGACTGCCCAGCCTTCTTCAAGACACACACACACCAGCCATGGCACTTCGCCGCCAGGCTTCCAGTCCTGGAGGTGGCACCGTGGGGCCCAGGAAGGGCATTTCGGGCAGAGCAGACAGCATGGGCGGAGGCCTGGGTTTGTGAAGAGACTGGCAAGCCCCTGTGTGGCCAAGTGCTCTGGAGTGGGAGACACATGAAATTTTTGTGGACAAAGCAGAACTGCCCCCTCAGATCCTTGCGTGCATGTTTTGAGTCCTCAGGAAGGTCCCCATGCTTGCAGCAGCTTAGAGCAGCTGGCCGGGAGAAGGAAGGTACATGTGTAGGGTATTGCTTCTGAGCAGCAGGACCCCAAGCTGGAGGGGAGCAGAGCTACTTGGGATCGGCTCTTGGAGACCTCCACTGGGGGGAGGTCAAGTGACAAGGGCAGCCCTCTTTCCTGGTTGCTAAGGGGGAACTACTGGGCATTGTGTTCCGTGCTGCCGACATCCCAACCTGCCTGAGGTTCGGAAGGATCTGAGCAGGAGGGCTGGTGGGGAGTGGGCTCTTCCCCTGGGAGAGGGCTCTGAGGGCCTTTGTTTCTCAAGGTAAGAAGGAGCTGTGGTGTCATTCAGAAAGGGGTGAGAGGAGGGGAATCTGCTATCTTGGTGTTCCATCCAACGGCAGATCCTATCCTGTCCAGGATGGAGGCCCCTGCCTGCCCGTTGCCTGGCTAGCCCCATTCAGCACACCCAGCGTCCCCTGTTCTCCTGGCGCTCTGGCTCTGACACGACACACTTTCAGGGCTGGCAAGCTGCAACCATTCTTGCTGCCCTCTGCATGACCAGCAGGTCCCCACCCCAGGCCTGTGCTCTTTGCTGTTTGTCCCTGAGTGTCTGCTGTCCTGCACCAGCTCCCAGTGTGTCGGTCCTTCCCAGGCAGGTGGAACAGCTGCCTGGGGAGCCTCCCTAGGCCCTCAGTTAGCTCTTCTTCCTCAGAGAGCATAGCATCTGCCAGTGCCCCTCCCAGCCCCTTATGGCCCCCAGGCCCCAGGCCCAGCACTGGAGTAAATTTATTCATTCCTGGGCAGACCCAACTCTGCTGAAGCCGAACCCCAGCAGGTTGTCTGGCACCTGGGTCTCTGTAGAGATCGGGGCCGTGCCCTGCCAGGAGTAACTGAGTGACCTTGGGCCTGTCTGAGCCCTGTGCCCTGTGTCTCTGAGGTAGAAGTGACCCAGGCATCCTCAGCATCCTTTGTTGGATGTGAACATGAAGGACCCAGCTCTGAGCTTGGGCTACCCTCTTTCCTGGCTGGCAGCCCTGTGTCCCTGGGTTTGTCCCTTCCCAGCAGCCTCTTTGTGGGGGCGGGGGTGGGGGAGGGGGCAGGGGAGTGGGCCCAGGGCCAGCCTGTAGTTTGGATAGTGGCTTCTTCAGCCGGGTCCCTCCTGTTTAATATAAAAATTAGGGCCCATAATTGCATTAAGACGTGTATAATTATCCCAGAGGAGGGGAGAGCCCGGCCCCTGGTAATTGCAGGCCTGCTTTGAACTGATAAACGGTGAGTGATTCATGTTTTCTTTGGAGTTCACATGTACTCAGCTCTCAGCCCAGCCTTGCTTCCTCCAGAAGGAGCCTGTTCCCCAGCTCCCCCGTCTGCCTTAGTCTCCTATTAGTAGGGATGGGTCTTCTCTCCTGCTGCCTATGTAATCCCCTTACTGCTCTTGGGGTGCTGTCCTGCAGAAGTGGCCAACAGCCTGGGGGCAGCCTTGCAGAGTCCCTGCTCTGGGACTCCAGCCAAAGTTCTTCGCTCCCCAGAGCCTCGGTCTCCACCTGAGCAATGGCTGTACACTGGGCACATGGGCGAAGGCGGGGGTGTGGGGGTGGTGGGAGACAGGGTGAAGGAACAGGGCTTCTGTGCCCAGGCCTGGCTGGCCGCTGGTTTATTTGTTCACTCATTCATTCATTTGCGAGTATTCATTGAGCTCTTCTTGGTGTGGGCCTGGCTCTGGGATATAGTATTCAGTCACACAGAGCCAGGCTCGCTTACAGAGCTGCCCTTCTGTGTATAGGGGGGAATTGTCAGTGAGTGCTGTGGCACAGGGAAACATCTCAGCAGACACCTGAGCAGGTGGGAACACCCAGGGAGAAAAGGGAAGTGAGGCACAGGGGACACTGGGACCAAGGCCAGCTCCCTGCCAGACTTGGCAAAAGGTATCTATCTGTAGCCATCAGCTTCCTCGTCTGTAAAATGGGGCTGTCTGACCACGTGCGGGTCATTGCCTAGGGGTGAGAAAGGTGTGTGCAGCCCTGGCTGGTGCCTCCCACTCTCAGAGCTCAGCATTGCCATGCCCAGGGCCAGGGTCCTGCTGGATGTGGGGTGAGAAGCCCCTTGGCAAATATGGCTGATCCAGGGGAGGACCCCATTGGCACCAAGAGGATGGGGCTGTCAGCATCAGGCCCATAAGTCATGGTTTGCCCTTTCACTCCCCTTTTATAGATGGGGAGAGGAACATGCCCCCCACCAGGCCCACAGAGCTACAGAGGGACAGGTCTGGATTTAACCCAGAGCTTGTCTGCCAGCTGCATGGGCTGTGGGCAGGTGTGGAAGTGGAGGGGACAGGGCAGGATTTGGATAGCATTGACCACATGTGCAGGTCAGAGGAGTGGGCCAGGTTGTTGCCTGGGTTCCAGGTGGAAGTAGGTAGGCAGGGCAAGTGGGAAGCAGGAAGAGGGGGTGGGCTATTTGGGGGATATTTGGAGGTAGAGATCATGGACCTGGGAAGTAGGGGTGAATGTTGTGGGACATGCCCAGGTGGTGCCAAGAGCTTGGAGGAAGGGGGTAGGTTGGCATCAGGTTCCCGTCAACTGTGCAGTCTGGGTGGAGGAAGGTGCTGAAGCTGGGGAGGGAGGGTTGCTGCAGAGGAATGGAGTTCAGGAAGCCCTGACCCACTTCTGTTCGGAGGAATTCATCTAGCCTTGGAGTTGGGTGTGAGGTGGGGGGAAGGAGGGAGGGCACGTGGGCTGGGGGGGGACGTGGGTGGGAGGTGCACACAGTGTGGCTTTCAGGGTGCAGGCCTTGAGGTCCGGCAAGGGGCTGGGCCCAGGACAGGGATTCCATGGAGAGTGACCCAGACGGCCTCTCGCCTACATTGAGAAACGATCCCCGAGTGTGCACTATGGCCTATGGGGGCTAGTTTGGGATGTGGCGTCTGTGGCGGTGGGAATGAGTGCTAAAGCCCATCTGTGTCCGGCTTCTGTAGGACAATGACGGTGAAGAGCATCCTCAAGCAGGGAAGCTGTCACCTACCCTGAGACCCAGGCTTGGGAGGCCTTGCTCCCTAGAGTACAAGGAGGCTTTGGGTATCTGCCAGGGTCCCAGTCTAGATCCCAGCCCTGGTTTCCTGCCTCCCTGTTTCCATGCCTATTCCTGCACCCCAAGAGTGATGGCGAGGCACAGGTGCTATTCTTGGTGGCCGCAGCTTAGTCTCCAGTGATGCCTGGTGCATCCTTAACCCTTGCAGGGCCTCAGGCTGGGGAGGTGGTCTCTGCACCTCCACCGCCTCCTTGAGGGTTAGTTCCTGCTTTCTGGAGGTGGTTGAGCATGTCCAGCGCAGGAAGGACACACGTTGAGAGCTCATGAGACAGGGTGTGCTTGTGCTCTGGTGTGGGGATTGTGCCCACACTCATGTACCCTCTCCTGCCGGTTCTCCCCAGGGCTGAGGCTCCCAGCGCCATGATACTCACCTCTTCAGGACCTGAGCGCCTTCGCCCGCGGCCCCAGCCAGCCATGCCACTGCCACATCCAAGCCTGCGGGTATTCCCGATGCTGCTGCTACTGCTGGGGGGTGTGCAGGCGGTGGCGGGCTCACCCAGGACAGGTGGGGGTCTGCAGTCTCCCTTCCTAACCTTTGCAGCCAGTGACTGGGGCCTCACCCACCTGGTGGTACACGAGCAAACAGGTGAAGTGTATGTGGGGGCAGTGAACCGCATCTACAAGCTGTCGGGGAACTTGACACTGCTGCGGGCCCATGTGACGGGTCCCGTGGAGGACAATGAGAAGTGCTACCCGCCCCCCAGTGTGCAGTCATGCCCACACGGCCTGGGCAGCACCGACAACGTCAACAAGCTGCTGCTGCTGGACTACGCAGCCAACCGCCTGCTGGCCTGCGGCAGCGCCTCCCAGGGCATCTGCCAGTTCCTGCGGCTGGACGACCTCTTCAAGCTGGGTGAGCCGCATCACCGCAAGGAGCACTACCTGTCCAGCGTGCGTGAGGCGGGCAGCATGGCAGGTGTGCTCATCGCTGGGCCACCGGGCCAGGGCCAGGCCAAGCTTTTTGTGGGCACACCCATTGACGGCAAGTCTGAGTACTTCCCCACGCTGTCCAGCCGCCGGCTCATGGCCAACGAGGAGGACGCTGACATGTTTGGCTTTGTGTACCAAGATGAGTTTGTATCGTCACAGCTCAAGATCCCCTCGGACACGCTGTCCAAGTTCCCGGCTTTCGACATCTACTATGTGTATAGCTTCCGCAGCGAGCAGTTTGTCTACTACCTCACCCTGCAGCTGGACACGCAGCTGACCTCGCCTGATGCAGCTGGCGAGCACTTCTTCACCTCCAAGATCGTGCGGCTCTGCGTGGACGACCCCAAGTTCTACTCGTACGTGGAGTTCCCCATTGGATGCGAGCAGGCGGGGGTGGAGTACCGCCTTGTGCAGGATGCCTACCTGAGCCGGCCTGGCCGCGCCCTGGCCCGCCAGCTGGGTCTGGCCGAGGACGAGGACGTGCTGTTCACCGTGTTCGCCCAGGGCCAGAAGAATCGTGTGAAGCCGCCCAAGGAGTCAGCCCTGTGCCTGTTCACGCTCAGGGCCATTAAGGAGAAGATCAAGGAACGTATCCAGTCCTGCTACCGCGGGGAGGGCAAGCTCTCCCTGCCCTGGCTGCTCAACAAGGAGCTGGGCTGCATTAACTCGGTGAGTGGACCTCCACCTGGCCTTTGCCTCAGCCTGCGCCGTGGTGCTGGGCCATTCTGCTGGGCCTGCCGTGTTTCTGTGTTTGTGCCCAGAGTGCCAGTATCTGCTCCTAGCATCCAGTGGCTGAGGGGATCGGGTATGAGACCCCCATAGCCCCCGCAGCCCCTGTGGGATACTGGCCCTGTGTCTGGTGCGGTGCTGCATGCCCACCTGCTCCGTCATGTTCTCGCTTCGCAGAATAGGTCACTGAGGCACAGAGCTGAGATGACTTGCTCGTGGTCACACAGTGCCAGTGAAAGAGTTGGGGCCAGACCCAAGCAGGAGACCAAATGCTGTCTCTGTGGAGCACTGATTCCCCTGGCCTTTACCCCCTGCCAGCTCTGCCCACTGGGCAGCGGGAGTGGGGGACACCCTGCTGCAGGCTGTGGTTTGTGCCCTGCAGAGAGGAAGGCCCCTACGTAGGGCAGCTGGGCCCCATGTTGGGTGCTTCTGCTCCCAGGTGGGAGGGCAGTTGTTTACCCAGGGTAACTCCTTCCTTAGGGTTGAAAGTGAAAGAGCTGGAACTTTGCCTAGGTTGGGACCTCCAATGTTTACCCTTCAGGCCTCAGCTCCCATTGCCAGGACTTACTGGGAGTGCAGAGCAAACCCAGCTCCTCTCGGCTACTGTCTTCCCATCTCTAAACCGGGTGGACACTGGCTTCTCTTCAGGGCCGAGTGGGGCGGTCAGGGTCCTCTTCATATCCATGGGGAGTACGGGGCCTGAGCGCTCTTGGCAGGCACAGTTGTCCACCCTTCCCTTCCCTGGCTTTCTGAGCATGGTATGTTTTTCCCCACCATACAGTTGGAGAAACTGAGGCTTGGAAGGGCAGCAAGTTACCTGGGCCCCATGTGTGAAGCCATGTGTGATTGCCCCCAAGGCTGGGCCTCACCCTTGTCCTTAGGACGGTTCTCACTGCCCCCCTCACCTGTCCCTTCTCTCTTCCTCATGGCCTCCATGCCCACCTGGCCCTGGCCACCTCCTTTCACATGAGCGGCCTGTGCCCCAGCAAGACTGCCACCCCGGGGCTGTCCTCTCCCCAAGCCCCTGCTTGTCCGCCTTGCCCACTCCTGGATCGCTCCACGCTGCGCTGAGGTGCCATCTCTGGGATCTCGTGCTATTGATTGCTTCCGTGTGTGCTCAGCAGGCCCCTTCCTTTGCCTTTTAGGTGTCACCAGCTCCCTCTTGATTTAAGTAAACCTTTCTGTCTCTACAACTCACTAGTGGCCACCTCCTCACCAGGCACAGGCCATGGCTGCTCGGTGGCTTTACCCGTCTCCCCCGGGCTGCCCCGAGTGGGGCTAAGCTGTCGTTTTTTTCTTGCCCCTTCGGGCAAGACTGGTCTGGGGTGCAGGAGAGGTGGGCCTGGCCCCAGGCATGTTCATCTCAGTTTCCCTGGTCCCAGGGGCTGCATGCTCTCACGACCCTCAGGGGCCCCGCCCTGCCAGCCCCACTCTCCCATTGGTGGAAGCCCTGCTGGGAAGGCGGAGCTGAGGGAGACAGTGCCCAGAGAGCCGCTCTCACCCGTTCCCCCACAGCCCCTGCAGATCGATGACGACTTCTGTGGGCAGGACTTCAACCAGCCGCTGGGGGGCACAGTCACCATTGAGGGGATGCCCCTGTTCGTGGATAAAGACGATGGCTTGACCGCGGTGGCTGCCTACGACTACCGGGGCCGCACTGTGGTGTTTGCCGGCACACGCAGTGGTCGCATCCGTAAGGTCAGGCCTGGATGGGCTGGGGTGGGGGATGGGTGGGAGCAAAGGCTGCACCCAGGGTGGGGGCACAGCTTTGCCTCGTGATGTGGGCACCAGATCTGGTGTGTGAGAAGGGTGGGGCCATCGGCCTGTGCTGGAGCCCTGATTCCCTCTGTGCCCACACTGGGCTATTTTCTCCACTCCATCAGGGCTGCCCCACTGAGACGGTCCCCTTGGTGGCACATGGTGACCTTGGGGAGGGCTGTGAGTGCGCGATGGGGGTGGGGCAGACTGCTTGGACTAGGAGATCCAGTGTCTGCTGAGGCAGCACTCTGCACCCAGTCTCTCCCCTGCGTGAGGGGCAAGGCAAGGGCAGTGCCCCTCTGCCTCTGGCTGGCGCTGCAGGAGCCTGGGGTTGCTTTGGGGGCTCTGGAGGGTTCAGTGCTACGGGCATGGCTGGCCTTTTCCTTAGGCCACTCTTCTTCCTGTGAACACTGGGCACAGGAGGGCTTCCTGGAAGGGTGGGCCATCCTGGGGTGGACGCAGGCTATGGGATAACAGCTGTCCTGAGGCCTGGTGCTGATGTACCCTTAATCCACACATACCCATAGGTAAGGCTGGGCCTGGGGCCAGCAAAGGCCTCACCAGTTCAGCCCTGATGCCGTATCAGGAAGGGATCTCCCGTTTCTGGTGTGGTGGTCACTCTGCGGCAGTGTCTTCACTCACTAAGCTCTGTGGGCTCTGGGAAACCCCAGCCCTGGGCCTTACCTTCCCCATCTGTGACACAGGCCCAGTATCAGGACTCTGGGCTACTTGGCTGCCAGTGGTCTTGGGGCCAGTGGGGGCCCAGGCACTGACTGAGGGCCTCAGGCTGGAGAGTGCCCTGGGGGCCTGCTGGGTAGACTGAGAGCGGCTGAGGTTGAGCATCCCCATAACGAGGGGACCAGGTGTGGGGGGCGGCTGGCAGGCAGCCCCTCTGCCCTCAGGGTTGGGCCCTGACCTCACCCCGGGGGTGCTACCCTGCCCCCAGTGTGCACAGGGGCACAGGGGCTGGGGGAGCCTCAGAGATGGGCCAGTGAACGCCTGGGTGTGGGTGTGGGGAGGGGCTGAGAGCTTGGACACATCTCATAGGACACAGCCCCAAACCTGTCACCCAGCTGGAGTGGGGCGAGTGTCCCTTTGGTGGCAGGAAGGCTGGGGTAAGGACAGGCTTCCCCTTGAGGCCAGACAGTACTCTGCTCTCCTGTGCTCCATCTGGGTGGGGTCTTTGGCCGGAGGAGCAGGACGCAGCTGTTCTCCTCGTCCTAGTTGGCTGTGCTCCCCTGCCTCCTGACCCCCGTCCCACAGAGGGGACACTGCAGCTCCGAGTGTGGAACTGTGGAGTTGCATTGGGCCCATTTACTAGAAGACGCTGTGTGAGGCCTGGGACAGCCATAGCTGGGGTCGCCCCTCCCTCCTCCTCCTCCCTTTCCCAGTGCCAAGGAGGGCAGTGGGCAGTGGTGTCCAGGCACCTGTCTCCTAGAGATATGGTGTTTGAACAGTCCAGCCAGGGAGGCTGTCTGTGTCCTCAGGGCACCACTGGGTCTTGCCATGTGCTGCTGGCCGGGTCCCTTCCTCTCAACTGCCTTCTGGACCCCTGCCCTGGAAATCAGCTCTCTGTCGCCAAACATACCCGGCTGGTGCTACATGCAGCACGAGTAGACAGCACCCTTGGGATGTCTGAGGTCAGCTGTGCCAGGGCTGCTGGAGTTGGAAACTGTCAGAAAGGCATGCCACTGCTGCCCCCAAGCCAGTGTCAGAGGGGACCTGCCACTGTACTGTCTCACCCTGGATGAGTTTCCACCTGCTGGAAACTTATCTCCCCCATCCTGTGCTGCTCCTCTCAGGCCTGCCTTCCTCCCCTGGGCCAACCTGCAGGGGGTGTGCTGGCAGGTCCCCACACTGCCTGAAGGGCTGCCTGCTACCTGCTCACTCCACAGGCCTGGTGGGGGGCCGGCAGCAGGCAGAAGAGTTTCTACCCCACTCGTCTCTCAAGTCACCCTGAAGCAGCTTGCAATCCAGGATCAGGGCCCAGAGCCAGTGTGAAGAGGGCCGTGGGTCCTTCTGGACCAACACAGTGGGGAGGCCCCCTCCCCTGCTGGCTGCCCAGTACCTCTACCCTTAGGGCCTTGGGACAGGGCTGGGCCCTCGGTCTCCTCCTCCCCTTGAGGCTGGCCCAGGCCTGGCTCCTTGTCTGAGCACAGCGGGCACTGGCACCCCTGCCTCTTGCCTCTCCCTCCTGTGTCCTGGAGCTTCAGCCCTGGGGACCCCCAACCTGCTGCCTCACCCAGGGGCAGGCCTCTGTGCTGGCCACTCCCCTTCTTTCCCAGGTCTGCTCCTTCCCCGGCTTTAAAAAGCATCTGGGGAACTCCAGGGACTTTACTGGATATGGGCCAGGCCCTGCCAAACGTGTTGTTGTGTAAAATTGTAGCTGATTAATTTAAGACCTGCCAAGTTCAGCTGTTCAGGGCTGGCTAGGGGTGCCCCTGCCTCTCCCCTTCTCCAGAGCCTTGCCGCCACCTGCCTCACTCCTTCTGGGGTGCCTCTCCCAGCATTCCTCCTGCCCACACCCCCCAGCCTGAGCCCCTGGGGTCTTCTGGGCTCTGGCAATTCTAAAGGGGGCAGCCTATGGTTTGGGTCCTATAGAATTAGCTCAGGTACCCAGTGAGTAGGGAGAGAGTAGGCTGGGGACTCCTGCATGGCACCTCTCCTCACAAAGCCACGGTGGGGAGAGTGCTGCCCCATGGGCAGGCTGGAGGCATCCAGCTCACTCGGCCACTACTGCAGGCTCCCCGGGACAAGCCTTGTCCAAGGCCTCCGCCTGGTGACCATGCCAGGCAGAAACATATGACTACATCTGCACAATCACCCAGTTGGTTTTTGGTTTGTTTTTTTGTTTTTTGTTTTTTTTTTGGTGGGGCTGGGTTTGAACCCACCACCTCCAGCATATGGGACTGGCGCCCTACTCCTTTGAACTACAGGCACCCCCCATTCATCCAGTTTTTTAAGAGCATCTGGAAGTCTGTATTTTATGTGAGATCGCTTGATTGTTAAACGTTGGCTCCTAATTTACATGATAAAAAAGTATTATAGGCCAATTCTGTGTGCCTGTGGGTCACCAGTTTGTGGCCCAGACATAGGGAAGAGGCATCCTGAGCCCTGCAGAGTGCCAGGCCTCAGAGTGGGGCCTGAGGGAGGGCACCCACCTGGGCAATGGGCTCAGGCACATCGGAGCCTGGCAGCAGGAAGGCCTGCCCTAGCGACACCCCAGCCTCCTGAGCCTCCCTGGGAGCTGCTGGCAGGCTCTGGGCAGGCTCAGACCCCCCCGGGGTGGGCCCCGACATGCTGCCGCTGCAGTAGTGGCCGGGCTGTGAGCCTCATGCTGTGTGCATAGGCCTGTGCAGCAGGGCCACTGGTGCCACATGGCTCCCTAGTTTGCGAGGGTTTGTGGAGGCGGGTCCTGTGGCTTGGGAATCGGATTGCTCAGGAGCCCTGAGGCTGAGGTGCAGCCTGGAGTCTCAGGAGCCACGGCCTGGCCGCAGAGCCCCAAGTGCACAGAGGACCTGTGGCCAGCCGGGAAGGAAGCTCTGCACCCTCAGGGCACCCGGCCTGGCCCTCTCCCACTCAAGACATTTCTTCTCCCCTGAGCCTGTGACTGCTGAGCTCCTAGTTTCCTGCTCTGGGCCTGGGCTTCTAGGCATAAGAGATGCCCTGGAGGTGTGTACGTCTCTAGAAGCTTCCGGGACACTTCAGGTCACTCTGCTAGTGCTGCCCCTGCCTCTGGCCTGACCCCAGGAGTGTCATTATGAGCATCGAGTGGTGTCCACAGATTGAGCAGGTGCAGAGCAGTTGGCAGGTGCCCACCCCCAGGGTCGGGTGGGTGGAGCCTGTTCTCAGGTCCCCACTGAGCCTCCCTGTCTGGGGTCTCTGCAGGGGGGTGGGCAGGAGATGTCCTGGGAGAGCCGCCTGGGTCTGGAGGGTAGTGGATGAGTGTGCTGACCTCGGCAGCCCTGGCCCAGGAGAGGTGAGGTTACTCATCCCTGTTGAGTTGCATTTGTGTGTGGGGGCATTGGGGGTTGAATCCACAACTTGGTCTGCAGAGTCCTGTGGCTGCTCTAAAGGGCAGCTGTAGTGTTGGCGCCTCTGGGGAGCTGCCCTGTGCCGGTAGCATGGAGGCCCACTCCCTCCCCAGGGGGTCCCGTGTCCTGCAGCGTCAGGCTGGGAAGATACCTACAGGTAACACACATGGAAATAGGCAGTTGATGGTGTGTCACTGGAGGGCACACTGGGCCCCCACCATCCCCAAAGCCCCCTCCCGATGCCGCTTTTCCCGGGGATGGAGCCCTCGTGCTGGTTCTGCTCTTTGAGAGGTGCAGTCGCCCTGGGGCTTTCCTCGGACTCCCTCTGCTCACTGTCTCCAGGGCCCTTCCTCACTGTCGTGGCAGCTGTGGTTCATGCTGTGAGTCTGGGCAGGTATGCTGATAGGTGCCTTGCACATGCATGATGTCGCCCTACACGGCTCTGTCCTGGGTGAGGACTGTCCACTGCTGCCCGCAGGCATCTGTGCTTTCTGGTGAGCACATGCTACCTCCTTTCTCTCGGATGTAGTTTGTGGGCTGAGTGAGCCACCAGGACACAGGGCACCCCCGTTTACTCTGGGGGTATAGCCGGTGCTATCTCAGCTCTTGTCCAGAGAGCTCACACATCACTGCTACTTCCCAGTGCCACGGGGGTCCTGTGGGGCACACTAGGGCCTTGATGAGTCAGGCCTTGGCCTAGGCACAGTCCCTCGGTCCTTAGGATAGGAATGACCCTCTCAACATCAGGCCAGCAGAGGCCTTCTGAGCGCCATCCTGAGCATGCCCAGACTTATGGCCAGCCTGGTGGGGCAGCCTGACGTGCACCCACACAGGGCAGTCGTCTCCCACAGCAGACAGGGGCCTGGAGGGTTTGCTGTGAAAGGTGTTGTGGGGACAGGGAGCAGCAGGGCTAAAGCCCAGAGGTGCACTACTGTATGCTAGGAGCCAAACAGGGGCCCACAGGTGCCACTTTGTCCTATATGGCAGGTCTGTTCACTGGGGATGCCGTGGTCACCAGCCTGGTGGGAGCAGGGAGCCAGAGGAGGAAGAAAGAATGGCTGGAATGGGGGGGTGATGACATGAGTCTGTGGGGGCACTGTGATCAGGGCTGGAGGTGGCATTGGGGCACCGAGGGCACAAGAGAGAGGGGAGGATATTGGATGGCATGTGGGTTTGGGCCAAGACACTCGGGGAGGGGGTCTCTGCTGCAGCATCCCCTGCTCGGACCCATGCTGATGACATCCTGGACTATAGGCAGGACCTTAGCCAAGATGGGGCAGAGCCCTAATCAGCGCTGTGTCACTGAGGCTGTGCAATCCACACTGTCTTGTGGTGGCCAGCATGCCATGCCCTCCCAGGAGGCTGTGTGCCTCTCTTCTGTAGCAGGGGCTGATTTTTCAGGCTACTTCCAGGCAGAGATGCTCCCTTTGGAACTGGATTTTCACACAGCCCTGTGATCAGGATATCGGCAGATGGGGACACCCAGGGTCAAGGAGGGCCACTGCTTACAGAGTGATCACTGCTGGAGCTGGTCTGAGGCAGCCCTGGCCCTCCCAGAGTGACCCTACTCTGGCCTGTCAACGGGGAGGGTCAGGTGAGCCCCATGCTGGTGTGAGGTGCTCGTTCCACCAGGGAGGCCCATGGAACGAGCTGGGCCCTGCTGGCCCCTGTGCAGTGGGGGATGGGAGAGATGGGATTCCTGGGACCCTCCCTCCAACAGGTGTGTGGCCCAGTTCCAGCCATCAGGGCTCCTACAAATCACGTTTTAATTACCCAAATTACTGCCAAGAGGAAATCAACTAATTGCTTTTCCAGTATCAAATTCTTCCTGGTCTTTCTGAGTATGATGGGGACTCAGGAAGGGGGCCTGGAACCTGTCCCCAAACCCCAGCCCGAGGAAGGCTCCCATGCAGGGGCTGGGGTATTAGCAGCTGGTTCCTGCCCTAGCTGTGCAGACCTGACCCAGAGGGAGAGGAGAGGAAAAGAGGAGGTAGGGTCTGTGCCCCAGAGGTCCTGAGGGCAGGGGGGAGCAAAAGCCCCCAACCCTCTGTGAACCCAGCTGGGGCCGGCTCAGCAGCCATCGCTGTGGAAGGGCTGCAAGGCCTACTAGGCCACAACTACCTGGCTGGCCACAGTTCCAGTGTTCTGCCTATGCCTGGCCCTTGTCCCCTATCCCTTACCATGGCTCAGCAGTGTACCCGTACTTCACAGGCGAGGGCTGGGAGAGGCCTGGCGGCCTGACCTACAGCTGCCTTTGTATGGTAGGCAGAGCAAGGCACTCTTCCCTCACGGGGTCAGGGCCAAGCTGGGCAGCTAAGGAGTATGCTGGCCTTGGCGCACAGCCTGGGCAGCCCAGACGTCCTCCTCAGTGCCCTTGCTACCCTCAGACCTGAGAATGGGCCCTTTGTTAGCTCTGGGCTGGACAGACGGCTGACCTGGCTGGGCCTGCAGCTGGCCATCCCGGGGCTCAGTGGGGCTCCCTCTGCAAGGATTCCTGCCTGCTGTGTCCTGCGCAGAGGAGTGAGCCCCATGGTGGTGCGAGGTGCTCGTTCCACGGGGGAGGCCCATGCCTTGCCTGGCCCTGGCACTGGGGTCTGTCCCACAATCAGGATGCTGACAGCCCTGGTGCCTCAGTTCAGAATCCTGGGCAGACTCTCCAGTGTGTGGACTGGACAGGGGACTTTGAGAGGTAGAGGGTCCTTGCAGAAACTGAGTAGGGTGGCCTGTGTTCCCCATATCTGGGGGTGGGTGGATACCCAAGGCCCAACATGGCCTGGTGAGCACATCCACGGAGGTTGGGTGACTCACCTGAGCCGTTATGGGTGAAGGGGAAGGATCCCAAGGCAGAGGGAGCTGTGAGCAGGGCTGAGTTTGCCACCTACCCCCCAAGTTTTGTGGTTGGAAGAGGTAGAGAGAGCTGTCAGGCTAGTTGTAAAGGTTCTGAGGTCTGCAGAGAAGGATTTGCTGAGCAAGGGGGTGACAGCTGGAGGTGGGAAAACAGCAGGGACCCCCTGGTTCGGCCCCATGCCCAAGACGTCGCCAGATTCCTGTTTGCTTTGCCAACTCCCAGCTGCTATGGGAGGGGACTTCTGGGCCCAGCTGCCTCAAGGGTGGGCCCCCTGCCGGTGGGTGGCCCTTTAGTGGACAGCTGGGGCTGGGTATAGCTCTTGGCATGTGTGACCTGGCACGTGCGCCCCACGTCCTGCCAGGCCCCTGGCCCTGTGCCCGCCCTGCTGTCCTTCCTTCCTGCTGCCTGGGACATGCTCCGTCCACCCTCTCTGGGACAGACTCCATGCCCCAGGGGCAGCTGGGGTCCTAGGTCCTGGGTTCCTGTGTCAGGTGCTTTGTGTATCTCAGTTTACCTCCTGGCTAGAGTGATCGGGGCCTCCAACCAGAACATGGGTCAGGGCAGAGGGAGCATAACGTGGGGACTCCTTCCCAGCCAGACTGCCCTTGTGTAACACGCATGTGCACATGGGGACCTGCTACCTGGGCAGATCTGCCTCTGGCCTGTGTGCTCTACGTCAGCCTCCCCAACACCTCTGCCTCTTTCTGCCCTTGGTAGTCCCACAGTGGCTGGACCCTGCCCCCTGGGGACGGCCTGCGAGGGAGTAGAGTGGCCCAGTGCTGGCAGGTGTGTGAACAGATGGGTGCATGGCGGATGGACAGCTGGACACGCATGTGCTCCAGGCTGCAGCTGTCGGCCACCACCTGTCCCAGTCTCCTTGCTGCTGGGTGGGATGAGGGCAGGGCCTTCTGGGTCCTGGCGCTGGCCTGCCTGCCTCTTGACCCAGCCTTGGGACCCTGGGCAAGAGGCCTGCTCCTGGTTGGCCAACACCCCCCCCCCCCCCGGTGCCTTGGAGCTGCCCTTCCCAAAACCATTTCCTCCATCCCCTGCCGGGTGGGGTAGCCCTGGATGTGACATCTGTGCCCCCAGTCCACAGAGCCCTATCCTTGAATTGCGAGAATCTCAATTCTTCCTTGAATAGGGTCGGTCCCTAGCAGTGTGTGGTTGCTGATGGGCAGGGTGGCAGAGGCCGGTACCTGTCCCTTGGTGTCTCTGTTCAGATGCCTCTTGGGCACCCCCTGCATGCCAGGGTCAGGGTCTAGTCAGCGTCATGACCCTGCACGCCAGGTAGTAAGAAGGATGGGCCTAGAGCTGTGGAGGAAGGGCCTTGGGCCTAGAGTGCGTCCTGGGTTTGGGGGCAGCTGTTAGACACATCTGCAGGGATCGAAGGCCAAGGTGAGGGCCAGGGCTTAGCAGGAAATCCAGAGCCCTGATGGGGATCTTGTGGGTTGACAGTGGTGGTTGTGGAGCACAGGGGTCCGGCGCCTGCCCATGTCCAGGCATTGCCCTGCCCTCCTTGTCTTCCTGCCTCCTGCTCCCTGGCAGATGCTCAGGTGTGCGTGTGTGACCCTGGCCCCCTGTGTGACCTTGGCCTCCAGTGCCAACCCCTCCTGGCACCCTGGCTTGGTCTGTAGCCCTAGAATAGCTCTGTGCTATCTGTCATTCCTGATTCATGGTTGGGAAACTGAGGCAAAGAGAGTTTAGCACCTTGCAGTGTCCCACCCCATTGTGGTGTGCAGTGGGGCAATGTGAGTCCAGAGGCTGGGTCCTGGCTGGAATCCTGCCAGCGCCTGGTGGGCCTGAGCTGCTGCCCAAGGGCAGGGCAGAGGCCTTTGGGCTGGGCATCCTCAGTGCCCCTCAGTACACTTTTGGCCAGCAGTCATATTGGGTGAAGACTCCTGGCCCAGCTGTGACTGCAGGGCAGGCAAGCCAGAATGGGAGAGCAGGTAGGGTGCAGGCTGGGTCCAGTTCCAGGCCCTAACCACGGGCACTAGGCTCTGTGGCCCCTAGCATGGGCCACAGCCCCTGCAGGTGTCGTCTCTGGGCCCGTCCGGCAGCCTCCTCCCCTGCCCGGCTCTGGGCTCAGCTCTTCCGGGTCTGGTTTGACTTAAGCTTGCCTGGTGGGGAGGCAGCTGAGCGGATGTAGGGGGTGGTGGAGTGCAGGAATGCAGCTCCCCCCCCCCACCCTCCTGCAGCCAGCAGCCTCTTTGGCCCACAGACACGGCGCCCCACCCTGGCCCGCCGCCCTCAGCCAGGCCTGATGGGGCTGACTCCAGCAAGGGCTTTTGCCTGACTCTGCCCTGCCCTATCACTGTGGGGGCGCAAAGAAGGGGCACTGTGCCAAGAGTGAGCCCAGGCTCCTGCCCTGAGGTGGAGGTGGGGTGTGTGCGCCAGGCTGGCCACGCAGCAGGCAGGAGCGAGCCTGAGCCGGGGGAGCCTGCCCGGAAGGCTGAGCTGGGTGGACACGCCCCACGAGTCCCATCTCTGGAAAGCCCCCTGGGTCTCTCTGTTAATTAAATACATTTGTTTGGTAAAAGCAACTAAAAATACTCTTAGCATTGCAAGCTGCACAGAAGAGCTGGCTAATTAACGCCCGGTTTATTTGAGATCTGGAATACATTTCCATGCCGATGAGATGCCTGCCCTCTTTTGCGGCCTTGATGGGGTGCCCCACTCTACCTCTAGGACACCCCACCCTGATTTCATTTGGCAGCCACACTGGACTCCCCATGCTCCTGCAGGCCCTGGCCTCTGCCCTCCTATACCCCTTCCTGTAGAAACCCAGCCTGCCCCAGGCTGGTGGTGCCTGAGGCCTTCACCCTAGGTGTGGCCATGATGCCCAGGGCAGTGGCCACCTGCGGTCCTCCGTACATCCAGCCAGGTTCCTGGCTGCTGTTGACTGATAGGGGGCTGAGGCCGAGACCAGCCTGTCTGGGCTGCAGTTTGCCCACGCAGGTTCCCATACCAGGCTGGAGTGAGTGCTGCCAGCCTTCGCCTCCTCTGAGCCCAGTCTTGTTCTTGCAGGGCTGCATGGGCTGAAGGGGTCTTCAGACCCCAGCCTTTAGTCTGGGTGGGGTTGGGTTAGGCAGGTGCTGGCGCAGCCCTGCTCAGGGAGTCTTACCACCACAGATCCTGGTGGACCTTGCGAACCCCGGTGGCCGGCCGGCCCTGGCCTATGAGAGTGTGGTGGCCCAGGAAGGCAGCCCCATCCTGCGGGACCTTGTTCTCAGCCCCAACCACCAGTACCTCTATGCCATGACTGAAAAGCAGGTGGGTGTTGTGCTGGCAGGATGCAGTGCGCAGAGGTGGAATGTGGTCCTGGGGAAGCCGGGGACAGGGGCCACATCCAGTTAGGTGGCTGTTTCTCCCAAGGGGGTGCCACAGATGGCTGGTGGGCATGGTTTTATACCTGTCTGGGTGTGCGCTCTGAGCTCTGGGGCCGCACACCACTGCCACTGTCCCCAGGTTCTCCGGGCCTGGGGCTGGGATTTCTGCCCCTCACTGAATGACTTCTTGACCCAAAAGTGAGGACTTGACAGAGAGCAGTTTCAGAGAACAGGTGTCACTGAGGGATTGGGCAGGGCATTGGGGCCCAAGGGTATGGGCTGTGAACCGGGCCTGGCCCACTTAGACCACCACCACCATTCTTCCCAGCTTGGTGACCCCTTGGCCTCTGGAGGGTGGGCAGATGAGATAGGTGGGGCTGAGCAAGGCACAGGGTGGGGTGAGTACAGTCCTCCTGCTCTCCTGGTTGCTCCTGATTCAACTGCCCCTGAGACCTCAGGGACCTGCCTGGGTGCTGGGAAGCCAGGCCAAGCCAGGAAACTCCTGTGGGCCAGGGCCCCGCCTATCCTACGAGCACTGTCCAGGCCTGCCTCCTGTGCTCAGGCCAGGCTCTCCAGCCATCCATTCCTCTGGAGCGCAGAGCTAGGCAGGGAAGTAGTGCTGGCCAAAGCTGATTACTGCTGATTGGCTCACTCTGCCCCTGGTCGGCTTTTCCACAGCCTGCCTGCCCAGGCGGAGGCCTTGCCCCTGTGACCTGACTTGGCCAAGGCAGGGTCCCTGTTATTGGCCTCTGAGAGGCGGGAGCCAGAACCTCTGTGGCATATGGGAAGGGAGGGTGGGGCTGGGAAACACTAGGTGGTGGTGGTAGGGGGGACCCTAGGAGGGGACTGGAGGGGCCTGATGTCACACCCCCCTCCCCAGGTGACAAGGGTGCCCGTGGAGAGCTGTGTGCAGTACACGTCTTGTGAGCTGTGCCTGGGGTCACGGGACCCTCACTGTGGCTGGTGTGTCCTGCACAGCATGTGAGTCTGGGTGGGCAGAGAGGGCCCCAGATGTCCCAGTCTGGTACTCCCCTACTTGGGGTGCCGTGGGGCTGCCTTGCTGTGCACCTCAAGTGGCACAGCCCCCTCTGGCAGGATGAAGCTGGCACGGCCCTGTTGGGGACGGTGGGAATGCCACAGGGCTGGTGGGGTAAGCCATCTGTGTCCTCAGCCCAGGCCTGCACAGTGGGCTGACCATATGGGGTGCCCTGGGTCTCCCCACCTGCCCAGCTTCACATCCTCTGCCTGCAGTTGCTCACGGCAGGACACTTGTGAGCGGGCGGATGAGCCCCAGCGCTTTGCCTCAGACCTGCTGCAGTGTGTGCAGCTGACAGTGCAGCCGAGTAATGTGTCTGTCACCATGTCCCAGGTCCCGGTGAGTGGCTGCCCCAGGGCAGGGCAGGGGGTGCTGGACCAGCCACAGGGATGTACTAACCCGCTTTTGTCCCCAGCTTATGCTGCAGGCTTGGAACGTGCCTGACCTCTCAGCCGGCGTCAACTGCTCATTTGAGGACTTCATGGAGTCTGAGGGTGTTCTGGAGGGTGGTCGGATCCACTGCCGCTCACCCTCTGCTCGCGAGGTGGCACCCATCACACAGGGCCAGGGTGAGTGCCCTGCAGTCCCTGCACCAGCAGCACCACGGCCCGAAGAGGCCTGGAGTGGGGTTCAGTCACCCACGTGTTGTCAGCACCTCCCCAGCTCAGTTCCAGGGTGCAGTTGTGAGCACTGGGCCCCTGGAGTAGATGAGGTCCTCCAGGCACAGGGCTAGAGTGAGAGGCCCTCTTGCTAGGGAGGTGTCCTGGTGGGGGCGTGTCCCATGGTGAACCTGGAGGTGGCAGGAAGTGGCCCCAGGACAGAGACTTGTCAAAACCCCCGGAATTGGCAGGGCTAGAGGGGCAGGGTTAGCCATGTGAGGTCAGAGGTCGAATGGGGGGCATCGACCCCAGGTGCAGCAGGACCTGTGGGGGGTCTGGGGTACAAGCCCTCTCTAGCTGCTGCAGTCCAGGTAGTTGCCGTATTGACTCTCCACAAACCACCCTGTGAGCCGACCTGGCTAGGCTTGGGGGTGTGGGGAGGGCCATGTGGTTCCCAGCCCTCCCCCCTAGTGAACAGGAGGCAGGAAGGGGCAGGGGTCTCAGTAGATCCGAGCTTCCTGCCTCCAGGGTGCTGAGGAGGGGCCTGGCTGCTGGTGTCTATAGCTCGGAGGGTGGTGGCTAGTTCTTCCCCTGTCTGGGCTTGGCTTGCCTGGGGTCCTGGGCTCTGTGGCACCTAGCAGCCCTGGTGACTCAGCCCCTGCTGCCCTCCAGGGGACCAGCGCGTGGTGAAGCTCTATCTGAAGTCTAAGGAGACAGGGAAGAAGTTCGCCTCTGTGGACTTTGTCTTCTACAACTGCAGTGTCCACCAGTCGTGAGTGTCGCTGGGCACCTCACCCCAACTGGGCCTGGACCCGCTGTGGGCTGGACCACGTTTGTTTTTCCAGGATGCAGTTTGCCTTGTACTAAGCAGGGAGCAGGGATCTCTGGGGAAGGGGGTCAGCACTGGTGGGAGCCTGAGGGGCTGTAACAGGTTGCAAGATTCTGGAGAGAAGATGGAGGAGGTGGTATCCTCTGAAGCTTTTGGGACAGTGAGGCCCAGGGCTGCGTAGCCAGGGCATGTGTGATGGACAGGCCATCACAGCCCTGGGATGTGTCAGAGGGAATGGACAGGCCCCTGCCCCGGCGAGGGGGGAGGCAGACGTGTACCACACGCCATTTCTGTGGCAGCTACTCACTGCCTAAATTTAAACCCATGTTTATTGAAATGTGGTAAAACTTAAAACACAGTTCTAAGCTATGCCAGCATGCACAGTCACCCGAGGCTGTTGGTTACTCCAGCAGCCACTGGGCAGGCTGGTGGCTGCAGAAAAGTGACAAGGAGGGCATGGGTGCCAGGACATGGGAGACAAAACCAGGAGCTGCCCCCCCACCAGCCCGAGAGGAGGCAGGGGAACAGCCAGTCCAAAGGAGCGTGGTTGGGTGGAGGCCCAGTGTCAGGCAGCATGGTGGCCCCTATGGCTGCAGATAGCAGTAGCACAGGCAGGGTCCTCAGCCTCAGCTCCCTCCTCTCCCCCATAGCTGCCTGTCATGTGTCAACGGTTCCTTCCCCTGCCACTGGTGTAAATACCGCCATGTGTGCACCCACAATGCTGCCGACTGCGCCTTCCTGGAGGGCCGTGTCAACGTGTCCGAGGTAAGGCCAGGCTGGGTTTGGGGACTGGGCTTTCGGAGGTGCAGCAGAACCAGGTAGAGACAGCTCTGCCTGAGTGTCACCTGAGCCTGATCCTGTGGGTATTTGGGGGGTTGGGTCATCCACACACCTTGAGGGGGTAGCCAGGCTGCGTCAGTCTGAAGGACTCTGGCTTGGGGCAAGAAGGTCTGTGAGGCCAGGGACACCTTCCAGGGCTGTTTTGGCCACAGTCCAGCCAAGCGGCATTGGCCAGTGTTCTCTGGATGTCCTGTATGACCCTCAGGAGGGGGAGATGCCTCAAACGAGTCCTGCTCAGGCCTCTACATGGGGGCTGTGGACTGAAGAGATACCTGTGGGCAAGGGCAGTGTCCAGGCCCCATAGACAGTGTAAGCAGGAGCAGGGGTGTGGGTGCCTGGTGAGCAGGCATGCAGGGCTGGCCTGAGCCCTCTGGGAGGGTGAGGGAATGCGTATTAACCCACCGAGTGGCTGATGGCTTCCTGGAGCTGTCTGAAGTGCTATGTGGGACTGCTGGTAATTGTGTAGTCACCATCTTGGAGCTGGGCGAGGTACTGACCATGTGGACAGCAGGCTGCCCTCCTGGAACCCAAGGCTGTCAGAGCCAGGGTACAGTAGACCCTAGGGCAGCAGTTCTCAACCTGTGGGTTGCAACCCCTTTTTAACAATGAAAATACATTGTGGTATCAGGAAAGTTGAGAACCATTGCTGGAGGGCATGCCAGGCCCTGGGTGGTGGGAAGCCGAGGCCTGGGCTGTGTGAAGTGCTCTGTCCAGCCTGCGAGTGTGGAGCTAGGGCCCTCCTTTGCTGCGGACACAGCACCCACTGGCAGGTACGTGGGGGCTGCAGTTGGGCTGGACGTTCTGAATAGGCTGGGCCAAAAGAAGGTATGTGGGTACTGAATCCCCTGGTGTTGCAGCCTGTTCTCCCCTGGGTCCCTCACAGAGCCCCCTGCCCACCCTACTGTCACCCTCTGGACCCCGTCTTTTTGCTCCTTGGAGTGACGTTGCGTGTCAGGACATGAGATAGCAGTGGAGACAGGGCAGGGACCATGAGTGCAGGAGTGTTGTGGGTAACAAGGCCTGATGGCACATGTGTGAGAGTAGGGGCTCAAGGGGACTTCCTGGGGGTGCGTCCTGCCTTAGTTGCTGGGCCAGCGTGCCTAGGTATAGAACAGCTGTGTTGCTGTGCCCTGCAGTGGGGTCTGAGGTTGGCAGGAACTGGTCCTGGGGCCTTGTGAGCCAGTAGTGGGCAGCCACTGCACATGTGACCTGCCCAGGCAGTGGCTCTGGTTTGTATGGAGCCCGGGAGGCAGCAGAGTGGTCACAAGGCTGAGGCAGGACCCAGGCTAGGGCTGTGGGCAGTTGGGGTGATTTTGGAGGCCCGGACAGGCCTGGTCCTCACCGGTGCTGTCTCTGATTCTTCCTGTGTCCTTGCCATTCTCCAGGCACTTGAAGGAGACCAGCCCCTGGAGGTGGTGACCCTGGGCCTTGGGGAAGTAGGGCAGGGGGTGTTGAGTGAGCCTGTGGGGGGCTGGGGTGAAGGCAGGTTGTTTGGGGGAATGGATTCTTCCCCATTTCTTTAGCTAGAGTCCCAGACTTTCACACAGATGTTTCCAAGGTATGATAGGAGTCTGGGAAAAGCTCAGTGTGTAGTGCTGAGCAGCAGCCCCCAGGCCCCTCCCCCAGGCCACCTCTCCACACCTTCTCACCAAGGAGCATGGACCTTCCACATCTCTGGTCTTTGGTCCTAGACATCTTTGCAAGATCTGGCTCCCCCGGGGAGGGTGGCCCAGGCAGGACAGGTCTCTGAGGGTGCTTGCCTTGCTCCCTGTGTTCCCAGGTCTGTTGGCTTTGCTCTGAGGTGGGAGTGACCAGGGTGCTGTGCCCGTGTGAAGGGCTGGGTACTGAGGCCAGTGGCACCTCTGCCCAGAGCCTGAGGGGGGCCCCATGTGGACCCCAGGAATGGAGCTCACGCTCAACCAGAGGCACTGATACCTTAGAACAGCAGTTCTCAATCTGCGGGTCGTGACTCCTTTGTAACAATGAAAATACAATTCATAACAGTAACAAAATTAGTTATGAAGTAGCAATGAAAATAGTTTTGAGGTCACATGAAGAACTGCATTAAAGGGTCACGGCATTAGGAAGGTTGAGAACCACTGCGTTAGAGCGTCCCTGTGAGGAGTGCCAGTGTGACTTCTGTGCTGAATGGGGAGGTGTGGCTGGCACTTCGACAGGATAGTCACGTCCCTGCCCTCTTCCCTAGCCTTATTCCTTATGCCTTGACCTCTCCTCCTGCCACCTGGGGCCATCTGAGAGATGCCATGAGGGGCTGGACCCTGGGTCAGTTGGTCACTGTGTCCCCAGCAGTAAAGGATGTGGGCAGTCCACTTAGCTCTTTCTTGGTCCCTGGGAGGAGAAGAGTCCCAGGTCATAGGAACAAAGCATGAGCTGACTAGTGAGGGTAGGTGCTGGGCCTCAGTCGTCCCCTAGACCCAAGCCAGTTTATAGACCCCCAAACCTTGCATGCTCCTCCCTGGAGGAGGAGCGTGCTATGTGTCAAATATGTGTACAGTGACTCTCCCTGCTCGCCCCAAAGGGACCTCTGGCCTTTTTACCAGGTGACTATGTTGGGGACCACTGGACAGTGGCTCTGGACTGACAGACGCAGGGAGATCCAGAGTGGGGTCAGTGGACTTTCAGCTCAGGCCCAACTTGGAGTGGGGCCCAAAAGGTCCCCAAGCTTGTTCTCTTTCCTGAGTTCTAGAACCCATGATTGGAAGACAAATACCCTGCTGATTCTGGGAAGAGATGACAAGTGTAGGGGTAGGAGCGAAGTGAAGTGGGAGTGGCACCTGGAGAGGACCAGCTGTGGCTTGGAGCTGGGAGGGCAGGGAAGGCAAGGGGCCGGGCCATTCTTTGCCAGCCTCAGGTCATGGGGTGGGCAGGTAGGGGTTGCCCATACCCATGCTGTAGTGCTGTGGGGGCAGTGCTGGGCCTCATGCTGGGGGACCCTGCCCTGGACCGCCTGCCACTGGCCACAGGGGTTCCTGGACTCACAGACACTGAGCAGGCCCAGGCTTCTCTGTGGTTGCCTTTGGTCTTCCCAAAGGCTGGGTCCTGAGCAGACCCCATTCTCATGGCTGGGCTCAGGGTGCTGTGCCCAGGGTGGTCCCAGTCATGGTGAGGCTCCAGCCTGAGTCTCTGCGAGCCGTGCTGGGCCCCTCTGTAATAGCCAGGAAGTACTGGTGTAAGTGCAGGCCATCCTGCCTGCCGGTGCCTTCCCACTGGGGCTGTGCGGGGTCACAGTTACATGTTCTGAGTTGTGGCAAGCTCCACACATGGGACCATCCCTGCAGACCTGGCACTTGGTGGTCAGCTTGCCTGGCCAGGCCTTGTGAGCTCTGCTTCCCTTGACCCCTGGGGGCTAGGCCAGAATCCTCTCTTGGGGCCCCCGGCATCTCTGCAGAGCTGGTCCTGTGCTGTGCCCTCCTTGGGAGCTGCCGCAGGCTTGGGGATTACAGCCTGTTCTCAGCCTCCCTATTTAAAGCCTGGCTCAGTGGTGTTCCCAAGGGTCTGTTTCCTCTGGAGGCTGGCAGCAGCCATGCTGCAAGAAAGCTGGGCCCTTGCATCAGTTATTGTTGCTGAGGTGCTGGGGGCCCTGGGGTCCCAGGCTGTTTTTCTGCTGAGCTCTGGCTATTTTTAGACTCCCTAAGCTCCTAACAGAGCTCCAGCCCCAAGCTCTCCTCTGCTTTTTTGCCTCAGGGGCCTTTTCAGCTGTGGCCCAGACGGGGCTTGTTCAGTCCCCAGGATGGCAGGGTCCTAAAGCCCAGGTGGAGTATTTTGGGACCAGAGAGGAGAGGGCTTTCCCTGGTCAGTGTGCAGCCCTTGGCACAGCTGGCCATCCCTGTGGGCTTTGAGGTGACAGTGTATAAAGTGGCCACAGCAGGGCTGGGCTAGGAGGAGTGTATGCTCCATACACAGACTGCAGTCTGGGGCGCAGTGGGGCACCCCACCCACCAGCCCCACCCAGGTTCAGCTGAAGCGTTCTTGCCTCCAGGACTGCCCACAGATCCTGCCCTCCACCCAGATCTATGTGCCAGTGGGTGTGGTGAAGCCGATCACCTTGGCCGCGAGGAACCTGCCGCAGCCACAGTCAGGCCAGCGTGGGTACGAGTGCCTCTTCCACATCCCAGGCAGCCCGGCCCGCGTCACTGCCCTGCGCTTCAACAGCTCTAGCCTGCAGTGCCAGGACTCCTCGGTGAGGGGCTGCGACAGCAGGCTGGGGGGGGGGGGGCACGGGCTACCCGCCACCCGGTGTGTGCTGGCTGAGAAAGGGGATGAGGCAGAGGCACCCGGGAGTGGACTTCGGCGGCGAGACCTGATGGGACACGTGGGCAGCATCTCTGCGTGTGTCTCCGTGTCCTGGGCTGAGAAACAGGTCTCAGTGTTTTGGGGAACAGCCAGCTGCCTGCCAGCTGTGGCCACCCGGCCCCAGGAAGGCCAAGGTCAGGCCTCTGGAACCTGTGGACTCCTTTGGCCCCACTAATCCGTACTAGACACATGCAGCTGGGCACTGCCTGTTTGCCGAGAAAAGGCCGTGTTTGGAGCTTCGTATCTAGTCCAGCAACACTTTGAAAGTTCTGTTACCAAGCTCAGTGAGTTTAGTGATGGGGACCTGGCCCTGCGCTCTCTGGCTCCCTATGACTAGCCGGCAGGCCTGTTTCTCCCATCTGCTCAGGAAGGGTGTGGTCAGGTGAGCAGGGATTGACCTGGTCTCTGAGCTGTCGCCAAGGCTTAGGTTGGGCCCCACTCTCTAAAATGCTCCTTGATAAGGTCAGAGGTCTGGTTTCTGTGGCCCCTTGGCTGAGCCCTCATCTGTCTTAACAGGGTGAGCAGGGAGGTCACAGCCAGCTCCCCAGAACAGGGCAGGGTGCAGGTTGGCCATCAGGGTCACTCCTTGTCACCATGGCTGTCTCTGGAATTCCACCTGCCTGCCTTCCTCTCCAGACATTCCCGCTCTCTGACACTGACTCCCCATCTGCCTTGCACCTCCTACCTGCATCTCTCTGGCCCCTGACGGTGTCCACACTGTCCTTTCCCCTGCCTTGAAGCATCGTCTCTGTTCCTTTCCTTCTCTCCTCATCTCTCCCACCCCTCCCTTCTCTCCAGGTCCACATTAATCTTTCCTTCAGCTGTGTTTAAAGGGAAGCAGGAGTATCAGGGAATTTGATAGGATCCAATTAAATTCCTGCAGATAAAATAATGATAAATGGCTGGGCTGCCCCTTGGAAAGACTGGGCTCCTTGCTTCTCCCAAGCACAGGCAGGGAGCTGAGGTCATCAGTGGAGCAAATGGGACACAGCTGAGCCCAGGCCTGCTCCAGAGAGTCGTAGGCGGGGCTGGAGGGCCGGGCCCCTTGTGATGATGATCCGCCTGTTTGTGCCAAGGGCTGGGGGACACACACATCTCACACCTCAGGGCAGTCCTGGTCCATTTGGCAGATGAGGTTCTTACAACACCCCTGGTGCGCGTCCGTGGGCCCCAGCTGGGAGTCCTGGCTTCCTAGCAGTCTCATTGCAGGAAGTGGTTCAAGGGAGGCTGAGGGCTCCTGTGGCTGCAGCTGGTCTCCGACCCTGGCAAGCAGAGAGGCCGCTGTGCGGAGCACACTCCATATGGTTGCTGGGGATGGAGGCTTGGCTAGCAGGTGGAGGGGCCATGGAACTAGGCAGAGAGCCAATGTATAGGGTATGCCTGATTGTGGGGGGAGCTGAGGAGGTTAAAGAAGCTGGTCCCCAGCTGACTGGTGGGCAGTGGCTGCTGTGAAGTAAGACTGGAGATACCAGTCTTGCTCAGGAGCCTAGGTTCTGGGCCCTGCCAAGCCATTCCCAGCGGCTAGTCCCAGAGATGGCAAGGGGCATGCAGGCTCCGACCAGGAAGGACCCTCCTCTGTGGTCTGGAGGAAGTAGCCTGCAACCCCAGAGCCTGACTGTGCTATCTGCTGCCCACAGTACTCGTATGAGGGGAATGACATCAGTGACTTGCCCGTGAACCTGTCAGTGGTGTGGAACGGCAACTTTGTCATTGACAACCCCCGGAACATCCAGGGTGAGCACAGGCCCTGCCAGGGAGGGGTGGTGGGTGGGGCCAAGCTGACCATTCCCCCTCCCTACAGCCCATCTCTACAAGTGCCCAGCCCTGCGTGAGAGCTGTGGCCTCTGCCTCAAGGCCGACCCTCGCTTTGAGTGTGGCTGGTGTGTGGCCGAGCGCCGCTGCTCCCTGCGCCACAACTGCCCGGCCGACGTGCCCATGTCCTGGATGCACGCCCGCCATGGCAGCAGCCGCTGTGCCGACCCCAAGATCCTCAAGGTAGGCCCTGGCCGAACCCACCTGCCCAGTCCCATCCTGCCTGCCACGTCCCTCACAGCAGGACGGCCCACCTGGGCCGAGTGGTGGCATGCAGGCTTCTCAGCCTCTGCCTCCCCGCAGCTGTCCCCCGAGACGGGCCCGAGGCAGGGAGGGACACGGCTCACCATAACGGGCGAGAACCTGGGCCTCCGGTTCGAGGATGTGCGTCTGGGCGTACGTGTGGGCAAGGTGCCGTGCAGCCCCGTGGAGAGCGAGTACATCAGTGCTGAGCAGTACGTGTGGCCGAGGGCGTGGGCCTGCTGGGCCTGGGGAGGGCCCCACAGCTGCTGAGACCTGCCTGTGTTCGTAGGATCGTGTGTGAGATTGGGGACGCCAGCACAGTGCGGGCCCATGACGCCCTGGTGGAGGTGTGCGTGCGGGACTGCTCTCCCCCCTACCGGGCCCTGTCACCCAAGCGCTTCACTTTCGTGGTGAGTCCCACCTGACCCTCTGCCCTGTGCTCCAAGAAGGCAGCCATGGCTTGCGGCTGTGGTCTCTTCTGGGCCAGGGGTTGGCTTAGGCCCATGGGCCACAACCTGGGGCTCCCTTGCTGAGCCCCTCTCTGCTCCTGTTCCCCATGGCCATGGAGCTGACCCTCTCTCCCCTGCTGTGCTGGAGCCAGCTCAAGGCATGTGCACATAGCTGGCCATGCACTCAGGCAGAGGGCATGTGCACACAGGCAGAGTGGGGCCTGCTACCAGGGCCCCAAAGGTGCCCTCCCGGGCACTCCACCAAGCCCTTTCTTTCTGCAGACTCCGACTTTCTACCGCGTGAGCCCCTCCCGCGGGCCTCTGTCAGGGGGCACCTGGATTGGCATCGAGGGGAGTCACCTGAATGCAGGCAGTGACGTGGCTGTGTCTGTTGGTGGCCGGCCCTGCTCCTTCTCCTGGTACGAGGTTGGTTGGGCTGGCTGCACCCCTTCCTGGTTCAGGTGGCTGTATGCCTGCTGCTGTTTCCCAGGCAACAGGGTATGGAGAGCCTGGCTGGGGTGATCACTATGGAAACCCAGAGGCGGAGAAGGTTACCATGGAAACAGGGGTTACCTCTGAGGTGGGAGAAGAGGGGCAGGCAAGTGGGCAGGGCTTGGCCCCCAGGGGTGGGCACAACATAGCTTCTTTCTCCCTCACTCACCCTTCCCTGGGAGTGGTGGGAGTCCCTTGGGTGAAAAGTAAGAAGTGTTTAAACAAAATTTTAAGAGAAAACAGAAATCTTAACAAAAGCCCTGAGGCTTGAAGTGCATAATTTTAGATTAAGGTTGATAAAGGAACGTCCCTTTAAATATTTTCCTGTGATAATTACCCGTTATCAGCATAATCATTGGTGTTTGCAATGAGCAACCTGGCAGCTGAAGGGCCCCCAGCTGTTAGTAAAGGAGCAGGGCCAGGCCAGCATGGACAGTACCTGACGGCCTGCCCAGCAGAGATACCCCTGCCCAGACCAGCTCATTCAGTCTCCTCACAGCCCAGGGATGGGGGATAAAGCCCTGTTTTTCAGATCGCCACAGGTGTCCAGAGAGATGGAGGCTGCCACCCTCAGGGCAGCAGCAGTGGGCCCTGGACCCCCTTGGACCACAGGCTGAGAGAGGGCGGCCTGGGACAGGTGGGAGAGGTCAGGGCTGTGGCCTGGCCTCCCTGACCGTCCCCAGCAGTGGCAGAGCAAACTTGCTACTGGATACAATGGCAGAGGCTGGGGCCAGGGGTGTGAAGCCCTTGCCATGGTTGTCCAGAGAGCATGGAGGCAAGGCCCCCTCCACCATGGGAGCAGTCAGGAAGCAGACCTGGGGATCAGAGGTCAGAGCAGGCCTGAGGGGGCTGGGAGCAAGAGAAGGCCAGGCTGGGCCCAAGAATAGGACCAGACTTCCATGGCCCTGGGAGGTTGTGTTGCGGCGACTGTGGACAGCCCACTGGAGGCAGGTCCTGTTCCACAGACAGGCAGTGAGGCCTGGAGGTCCAGTTCCTCAGGTGCCATCGTGTGGCTTGTGTGAGGGAGCCTGGACGCTCAGCTGTAGGGGTGTGAGCTCTGCGCATGTTCTTGACGCTGCCTCACGTCCCTCTCGGCCCTTCCAGGAGGAACTCCCGGGAAATCCGGTGCCTGACACCCCCTGGGCAGAGCCCCGGCAGCACTCCCATTGTCGTCAACATCAACCGAGCCCAGCTCACCAACCCTGAGGTGAAATACAACTACACGGAGGACCCCACCATCCTGAAGATCGACCCTGAGTGGAGCATCAACAGGTGGGAGGCTGTGGCCCGGCCATCCTCGCCCTGTCCCTCACCCCGGGACTAGCCCAACCTGCCAGCTCCTGTCTGGGGCCGGGTAGCCCCTCTTCCTGCCCGCTGTTCACCATAAAGGAGTCTGGTGCAGACGGCTTCTACCTGCCTGCTGTCTGTGGGGGCGGCAGGCCCTGTCCAGCTGAGCTGTCAGCCATGTGTCTGCCCCGAGCCACATGCTGGCGCCCAGCAGCATGAGGTGACTCCCCCAATCCCTTGTGTCCTAGTGGTGGGACCCTCCTCACAGTCACAGGCACCAACCTGGCCACGGTCCGCGAACCCCGAATCCGGGCAAAGTACGGCGGTGTTGAACGGGAGAACGTGAGTCCCTGCTCCTCATGCCACTCGCCTCACTGTCCCTGCTGCCATCTGTGCTTCTGCCTGGGCTGGGGCTCCTGTTGGTGACGCCCCTGCCCCTGCTTGGCTCCTGCCAGCCTTGGGTGTTCCTGAGGTGTGCGAGGGCCGCACAGCACATGACGCCATGTGTCCCCAGAGCTGCATGGTGTACAACGACACCACCATGCTGTGCCGTGCGCCCTCCGTGGACAACCCCGTGCGCAGCCCACCGGAACTGGGGGAGCGGCCGGAGGAGCTGGGGTTCGTCATGGACAATGTGCGTGCCCTGCTGGTGCTAAACTCCTCCTCCTTCCTCTACTACCCCGACCCCGTGCTGGAGCCGCTCAGCCCCACTGGGCTCCTGGAGCTGAAGCCTAGCTCCCCACTCATTCTCAAGGTGGGTGGCCTTTGTCCCCTGCCTGTGCCACTTGTGGCAGTGGCTGGGGCCAGGTGGGCTGGGCAGGACAAAGCCCTGAGCTGTGACTCATCCCACCCCATGCAGGGCCGGAACCTCCTGCCACCAGCGCCTGGCAACTCCCGGCTCAACTATACGGTGCTCATCGGCTCTACACCCTGCACACTCACCGTGTCTGAGACACAGCTGCTGTGCGAGTCACCCAACCTCACAGGGCAGCACAAGGTCACGGTGCGTCCCTCACCCTCCTGCCAGGACACCCCAACTCTGTATCCCAGCCCAGGGACACCGGGTTCAAGGGCAGGCCTGGCTGGGGTGCAAGCCTTATCATCCCCTACCTGAGCCCCCTAGACCCCCTCCCCACCTCCCCCCCAAGCCCTGTGAGCCCTGGGGCTTCCCTGGTTGGTCCCTGCATCCTGACCCCCGCTGCCCACCATGGGCCCTATTGGTGGAACATTGCCCTCAGGCAGGTGCCCTAGAGGGTCTCAAGGGCTCCTGCGGGGGAGCACAGGGGCTCCTGAGTGGCCTCTACCCACTCCTTGGCAGGTGCGGGCTGGCGGCTTCGAGTTCTCTCCTGGCATGCTGCAGGTGTACTCGGACAGCCTGCTGACCCTGCCCGCCACTGTGGGCATCGGTGGTGGCGGGGGCCTCCTGCTGCTGGTCATCGTGGCTGTGCTTATTGCATACAAGCGCAAATCACGTGATGCCGACCGCACGCTCAAGCGGCTGCAGCTCCAGATGGACAACTTGGAGTCCCGAGTGGCTCTGGAGTGCAAGGAAGGTCTGTTGGGATGGGGGTTGAGGGCCCACTGGGGCAGCTGCCTCCTCTGAGCCAGGGCCCGTCCAGCTGGGTTCACGCTGTGCCAAATGGCTGGCTGGGCTGGTCCAGGTCCCAGGGAGAGGACAGGTGCTTGAACAGGGCTTGCAGCCTGGCCCTGGGGCAGCCGCCGGGTTTTGTGCCTCGGTCTCCTCATCTGTAGAACAGGCATGACAGTGCCCATCTTGCTGGGTGCCCTGAATGGCAGACATTTCTGGTACCAAGTTCATGGGGTGGTGGAGTGTTCGTGTGTGTCCGTGCAGCGAGGGGGAGCCTTGCCTGTACTTAGTCCCTGGGTTGGCCTTTGTCTTTGGGGCTTTTGTGGGAGGGGGTCAGGCCACTCCTCTTAATTTGTGTTGTCTCCTTTCTTGTGAGTGGCAGAAATCGGCTCAGACTGTCTGAGGCAGGGTGCGACGTGGAGGCTCTGTGCAGGGAGCCCAGGGTGTGGCCAGCCGTCCCGCCCTGTGTGCAGGAGTCTGTCAGTCACAGGGCTCCTCTCTCCTGGGTACCGGTCTCCCTCGGGTGTGCTAATCTCATTGCAGATGAGTTCAGCTGTCCCCGTGGACAGTCACTGACCCTGTCCCTGACAGCCACATCTGCTCACCTCCTCTGTTCCTTGGGCCCACTTCCTCACAGCCCCCAATCAAGGGCAGGTGGACACCAGGAGCAGATAGGCTAGGGCCCAGAGAGAGAGGGGTGGATTGCACTAGGCAGGAGCTGCAGATATTCTGGCTGTGAGCTTGGAGGAGGTAGATGAACAGCAGCTCAAGGGTTGGCAGGGAGAGCTAGGGCAGTTGCCCCAAGGTGGAACACAGGGTTCTATGTGGAGCACAGCAGGGCCCCAGGGGCCATCTGTCTGCTCACACGTCTCAGAGAGGCTATGAGCCAGAGCTAGAGCCAGGCCTAACTCCAGGCTGCATCTTCAGACTCCTGGGCCTGTGTATTGAGTGCTGTGGTCCAATTGGTTAGTGTGGGGCAGGGGGTTAATGCTGGGAGCAGGGAGGTGGGCTCTGAGATGGAGGCTGGTCTGGAACCCTGGAGACCTAGGACGAGGCCCTGGGCTACCAGGCTGGTGGCTGGGGCCAGCTCCTGAGTGGGTGCGGTGGGCTGGAGGCAATAGCAGCCCTGGCCCTAGGTGGCGGACATCAGACCAAACTGACTTCTCTGGTTGGATATGTGGTTAGGGGTGGCGAGGGAGGAGCTCAGGGCTAGTATCTGTGGGTGCTTGACCAGCCTGGGTGTGGGGGCCCTGGTTCTGCTGTGGCCTCTCCAAACTTTAGTGCAGAAGTCTTGGCTGTTGAGATGAGAATGGAACAGCGTTGATAATCAGCGACATTTATGGAACGTTTGTTAGGTGCCAGGCGAGACTTTGAGCACTTTGTGGCTATTAATTAGCGCGCGCTCACAGCTTTAGGTGGCAGACGCTAACAGTGTTTTTGCTGTGGGCCAGAGCTTGAAGCCTTGTTCTCCTTGGGCCACGTGGCAAAGGGAGGTGTGGCCAAGTGTGGGAGGGAGTGGGCAGCAGAGATCCCAGTGCTACACACTCCAGAGTCTCAGGTGTCTTCCTGGCCCAGGACTTGCCCAGTCTTAAAACATAGAGTCTTGTGTCCCAGGAGTCCCTCAAGTCCTGGATATTCCCAAGTGGCTCAGTGATTGCTGGGGCTCACCCAGCCTTCAGCCCTTTGGACAGTCCTGGGAGAATGGGGCAGGTAGCCTGGGTGGTGACGCCAGCATGTAGATGCCTGTGTCCATCAGCTCATGTGTGAGTGTGGTGGCTGGTGGCCACTCCAGGGCTGGCCAGGTGGAGATAGCAGACTTGGCAGGCAGCAGTGCCCAGGAGATGAAGGCATGGCTCTTAATTAAACCTGCCAGAAGTCCCCAGAGTTTGCGGGTGCTACTCTGGCTGCTGATCAGATAGTGTGTCCCTTGGTCTGCCGCAGGGCTGACAGCTCACAGCTCTGGAATGTTCTGTGGGGCCTGCCCACTGCCCTGCCTGTCTTTGTTCCTGAAAGGCAGCACTGGCCCAGAGCAAGGTGAAGTGGGCTGTGTAGAGGGGCCCACTGGGCCTGAGGTATGTGTGTTGCAGATGTTGGGGCTTTGGGGGCAGCTGGGACCTCTGCTGCCCACCCCCTCACACCTAGCCACACCTTCCTATCCCAGGTAGCCCACAGAGCCACACTGCAGAGCTGTTCCTCCTTTACCTGACAGCTCCACGATGCAGGAGGCCCTGCCCAGCCTTCTCTGCTGCTGTTCTGGTTAATCCCATTACAACTCAGGGAGGGAGAGGATTTTTTATGTTTGGACTAGAGAGACTCAGGCACAGGAAGGCAAAGTGGTTTCTTTAAGGTCATAAATTCAGTAAGTGGCAGAACCAGGCTTTGATCTTGGTCTTGAGAAGTGGGCAAGCCGGGACCATAGGGAGAGTGGGGCAACCTGGGGAACTGGTGGGGTTCCCTGATACCACGTTTGGCCACAGCCTTTGCAGAGCTGCAGACAGACATCCACGAGCTGACCAATGACCTGGATGGTGCCGGCATCCCGTTCCTTGACTACCGGACGTACGCCATGCGTGTGCTTTTCCCTGGGATCGAGGATCACCCTGTGCTCAAGGAGATGGAGGTAGGGTTGCTGGCCCTGTGTGCATAGGTGCTCAGAGGTGGCTGCTGTGCTGTGCCTTTGGGCTCCTTGGGTGCTGGTGGACAGCTGAATGGCGTGTGGCAGCCAGGGGACTTAGGGTGCTCAGCCCACAAGTGGGGAGGGTACTGGCAGGCAGGGCTGGGGCAAGGACTGGCCAGTATAATTCTGCTCCCCACAGTGCAGCGGGAGGGCTGGCCCCAGCCTCAGCCCAGCAAGCCACCCTTTAGCCTGGGTTCCGGACACTTCCCTGGGGCTACTCCCTGAAGCTTGCCTCTGTTGGCTAGACTCACCTGCTTCTCAGCCAGCCTGGTCTCCCAGATGGCTGTGGACTCTAAGCTTTGAGGGCTGTGAGAAGAGTGCTAGGAGGTGTAGATGCTATTTGGGGTGGGAGCACAGGTGGCATAGCATGGGGGTCTCAGAGAGCTGGGCTTTGCTCTGTAGATGCTGGCAGCACCCAAGTTGTTGGCTGTGAGCCTGACTGGTAAAGGGGCTGTCACCAGGTCCTCTGGGGGCCCGCCCATCATCAGGCCAGAGGCTCAATTCCCAGCTAACAACAGCTAGAGACTCAGGTCAGCTATGTCACACTCTAGCTAAAGATGCCCCATCTCTGCACCCTTGGGATGTTGGGGAGCCCACTCCTACATGGCTGCTACATGTGTTAGCAGAAGACCTTCTTGGGCCTTCCTGTCTCTTCTTCCAGCCGCATCTCCTTCCCTGTGATGGCTGCCCTGTCGGGGGTTCCACACACTCCAATCTCTGTCCTACTGTCTCTTAACTGTGTCCTTGTATGTTCTGCCTGGGCTGCCACCTGTCTACCTGGTTGGGACTTGGGTGTCACTGGTGGTGTGTGGGCACAGTGTGGTAGGGAACCTCTTGCCCCGATAAGCCTTGGTATGGACGAGAGAGAAAGCAAGGCTCTAGAGCCAGCCACACCTGCACCTCTTTTCCCCACCTCCATGCTGCAGGCTCTGATGAAGCCTCTTCCCCCTCTCTGGACTTCCATACCCCTGGACTGTGTGAAGGCAGAGACCTTCACATGTGGAGATGCATTCCTGATACCCAGGGTGGGGGCACTGCATCAGACATCCTCTGAGCTGCTGCAGCCCTGGCTGTGAAGAGGGCAGCACCAGGCCTCACCTGCACCTCACCACTGGCCCTGTGTGCACAGGTGTCCATAGGTGGCTACTGTGCTGTGCCTTTGGGCTCCTTGGCCAAAGGCTGTCCTACAACAGTAGGCAGGGGTGGCTGCTTCCGAGTCACATCCATTCTAATGAGAAGGACAGTTGAGGCTTGGAGCCCCACCCCTGTATCTGACGTCCTGGTAGTAGTCACCCACTTGCAAGGCTTGTCCTGTGGCCCTGCTTCTCCCGTCTCCTGTCTCTTGGCTGGGCGCACCTGTGGTCCCAGCAGCCCCGTGTGCTCTTACAGGTGCAGGCCAATGTGGAGAAGTCACTGACGCTGTTCGGGCAGCTGCTGACCAAGAAGCATTTCCTGCTGACCTTCATCCGCACACTGGAGGCGCAGCGCAGCTTCTCCATGCGTGACCGAGGGAATGTGGCCTCGCTCATCATGACAGCGCTGCAGGGCGAGATGGAGTACGCCACAGGTGTGCTCAAGCAGTTGCTGTCGGACCTCATTGAGAAGAACCTGGAGAGCAAGAACCACCCCAAGCTGCTGCTACGGAGGTGACTGCGGTGGGCGCTGTGGCACGGGCAGGGCTGCTGTGGGGAGAGGCTAGCACTGTGGGTGTGGTGTGGGCGGGGCTGCTGTGGGGGCGGGACTAGCATTGTGGGGGGCATGGGCAGTCATGTGGGGTGAGGCTGGTGCTATGGGTGAGTATGGGCGGGGCATGCTATGAGGGCTGGGACTGCTGTGGGGGACCTGCTGTGGTGGTAGGGCTGGCACTGCAGGGGGAGGTGGGGGATGGGGCTTCTGGGGGAGCAGCCCCAGGCCTCCCACTGCTACAAGCCTATAGGGCTGGAGGTGCTGTCATGGTTGTTCCTGCTGGGTAAGGGTAGAAGGCATCCCCAGGTCCTCTGAGCAATTACTTCAGATGTCACCTTCCTTGTCACCAGGTGTTGATAATGAAGACCCAGGCACTGTCTGAGGCTCACTGGTACCAGGCCCTGAGTTTTTGTGTTCAAAGGCTTAGGCTCTTAGGAGGAAGTGCAGGGTTCTCCGTGTCATCCCCTAATACCTACTCACGCAGGGCCTTCTGTCAGAGCTACAGGAGGGGAGTGGAGGGTGGGGCAGGTTTGGTGGATAGCCCCACACCTGCTGGGCAGATGGGATGACAGCACTCTGCCTGGTTCTGTGCCCCCAGGACGGAGTCGGTGGCAGAGAAGATGTTGACCAACTGGTTCACCTTTCTCTTGTACAAGTTCCTCAAGGTAGGCTGGGGCTGGAGGAGGAGAGTGGGTGTCAGGCCAAGTGACAGGTGGGAGAATACAGAGGTGGGAGCTGGGGCTCAGAGGGCAGCACTGGAGGATGGAAAGCAGATGGGGTCTCAGCCGGGCACTGGCACAGGGTTCTGGACCCCAGGGCACAGGACCGTTGGCTCCTCTCCCACCACCCTTCTGAGGCTGTCCATTCTTCTCCCAGCACACTGGGACAGGTATGGGAGTTTGGATGCTGGAAAAGTCTGTGCTATGCCCTGGAGCTGCTAAGGAGGAGGAGGGTGCCTGGGCAGGGGTCTCTGAGTCCAGCACTCACTACTGGGTCAGCCTAGGGAGGTTTTCAGGGACTCCTATCTGTTGCCCATTGTGGGGAGTGGGTGGCTGTACTGGGTTTTCCCAGTGGTTGTCGTTTGGACCAACTGCTGCACCCCTACAGACGGGCACTGGCCATCCACAGAACAGGTGGAGGCCAGAGGTTCCAGACTGCAGATCCTGGCTGGACCTGAGTCCAGGTGGGCTTTATTTAGTTGAGTTGGCTACTGGCAGTTTAGGTACTACAGAACCACATTCTAGGAGGTGGGAAACGTTCAGCACATGTGTTAAGTTTGTGCTTCCAGCCTAGTCTCTGTGGCCCCCAGTGACCGGAGCCGATGCCTTGTGTCTCTGCCGGCCAGTGAGGCACTCACTCTCCCTTAGCAGGGTGCGGAGCTTGCAGAGATGGGTACACAGATGGTGCACAGACAGGGCCCCTGGCCTCGCATCCTCAGTCACTGTGGGGAGAGAAAGTGGGAGTCAGAACGAGGAGCAGAGTGAGCAGAGCAGAGAGGGAGAGATCCGAGCAGAGGTGTGAGGGGCCAGGCCCGTGAGCTGAAGAGAAGGCCTAGGTAGGCAAGTGAACAGGCTGGGCGGGGCTCATCTGTCTGAGCCATCTCTTGGGGCATGGTCAATGTCCAGTAAATGGTAGCATCGTTGTTATGTGGGACTGGTGGCAGATAACATGAAGTTGTACATGTCCTGTAAAAGGGAAGTTCTATGAAAACTGCTTAGTTTATTTACACGCTCATCAAGTTGGGCTCTGTAACTCCCAAAAAAACAATCAAGAGCAAGGTTTGATGTAGGCTGGGTTCAGGCTACATCTTAGGGTATCTTGCTTCCCATTTGTTCTTGATTTTCCACACTCAGAAAAATAGGATTCAATTCAGCAAATCTAGTCTGAGATCTAAAGTTGAAAATGGGTTTTATTTCATTGGGCCGTGTAGACGAAGGTCCAGCTTTGGGAAAGCTGGCAGAGGATGGCCTCCCCCATGACATCACAAGCCAGGAAAGTTGTTTTGGGGGGGCAGTGGAAGGATTGTTCTTGGGGTCTGCAGGGCAGGGCTGCTTGTGGAGGGGTGGCTGCATTTCAGAGGGGTGCCAAGGGATGTATGGGGAAGTGGGGGGAGGAAGCAGTAGGGAGGCCATGTGGGGGGGGGGAGGCAGGGCAGCAGATGGGTGGGAGTGCACGAAGGGAGCAGGCTGAGCACTGGGGCTGTCATCCACACTGACCCACCTCCCCCTCATCGGCAGTGAGGCTCAGCAGGCAGGAGCAGGGCCAAATGATAAAGATAGATTTTAGATTTTTTAGATACTAGATTTTTTTTCAAGATGGATTTTACAGCAGTTCTAGGTCCTCCAGTGAAATGGAACACAATGTATAGAGTTTCCCCATGTGCACCTGCCCCCACACCCCACAGCCTCCGCCACTGTCAGCACCCCATCAGAGGGCTGCACCTTTGTTGGCACGTCAGTGTCACACAGAGTCCATAATTAATGTGAAAGTCACCCCTGGTGTGGCACATACTGTGGGTCCATAGTTGGTGTGTGGGTCAACCCTGTCATGGTATGTTCTATGGGCCATAGTTGATGTGAGGTTCACCCTGGCGTGGTGCATTCTGTGGGTCTGTAGTTGATGTGAAGGTTCACCCTGGCGTGGTACATTCTGAGGGTCCGTAGTTGATGTATTTACCCCTAGCGTGGTGCATTCTGTGGGTCCATAGTTGATGTGAGGGCTCACCCTTGTGTGGTGCATTCTGTGACTCTGTAATTGACATGAGGGTCACCCCTGGTGTGGTGCATTCTGTGGGTCCGTAGTTGATGTGAGGGTTCACCCCTGGTGTGGTATATTCTGTGGGTTCGTAGTTGATGTGAGGGTTCACCCCTGGTGTGGTGCATTCTGTGGGTCCATAGTTGATGTGAGGGCTCACTCTTGTGTGGTGCATTCTGTGACTCTGTAATTGACATGAGGGTCACCCCTGGTGTGGTATATTCTGTGGGTCCGTAGTTGATGTGAGGGTTCACCGCTGGTGTGGTATATTCTGTGGGTCCGTAGTTAATGTGAGGGTTCACCCTGGTGTGGTATGTTCTGTGGGTCCGTGGTTGATGTGAGGGTTCACCGCTGGTGTGGTATATTCTGTGGGTCTGTGGTTGATGTGAGGGTTCACCCAGGCATGGTGCATTCTGTGGGTCTGTAGTTGATGTGAGGGTTCACCCTGATGTGGTATATTCTGTGGGTCCGTGGTTGATGTGAGGGTTCACCTTGGCGTGGTGCATTCTGTGGGTCCATAGTTGATGTAAGGGTCACCCCTTGCATGGTGCATTCTGTGACTCTGTAATTGACATGAGGGTCACCCCTGGTGTGGTATATTCTGTGGGTCTGTTGTTGATGTGAGGATTCATCCTGGTTTGGTATATTCTGTGGGTCCGTAGTTGACGTGAGGGTTTACCCTGGTGTGGTGCATTCTGTGGGTCCATAGGTGATGCGAGGGTCACCCCTTGCATGGTGCATTCTGTGACTCTCTAATTGACGTGAGGGTCACCCCGGCGTGGTAAGTTCTGTGGGTCCGTAGTTTGATGCGAGGGTCACCCCTTGCGTGGTGCATTCTGTGACTCTGTAATTGACGTGAGGGTCACCCCTGGTGTGGTGCATTCTGTGGGTCCATAGTTGATGTGAGGGTTCACCCTGGCATGGTGCATTCTGTGACTCTAATTGGTGTGAGGGTCACCCTGGCGTGGTGCATTCTGTGGATCCGTAGTTGATGTGAGGGTCACCCCTTGCATGGTGCATTCTGTGACTCTGTAATTGATGTGAGGGTCACCCCTGGCGTGGTGCATTCTGTGGGTCTGTAGTTGATGTGAGGGTTCCCCCTGGTGTGGTGCATTCTGTGGGTCCATAGGTGATGCGAGGGTCACCCCTTGCATGGTGCATTCTGTGACTCTAATTGATGTGAGGGTTCACCCCTTGCGTGGTGCATTCTGTGACTCTGTAATTGACGTGAGGGTCACCCCTGGTGTGGTATATTCTTGTGGGCCTATAGTTGATGCGTGGTGCATTTTGTGGCTCTGTGTGTGTATGTCACCACTGCAGCATCACGCAGAGTAGTGTCACTGCCTAACAGTCCTCCACCCTCTCCATCCATTCTCCCCCAACCCCACTTCAGCCCCTGGCCACACTCGTCATCCATCTGCCTTGCATTTGTTTTTCTCAGATGTTGTGTAGTTACAATCACATAGCATGAGGGTCTTCTCAGATCCACTTCTTTCACTTAATCATATGCATTTAAAGTTCCTTCATTTCTTTTCATGGTTTAGTAACTCATTTTTGTTATTGTGATAAAATCCACATGACAGATTTTTACCATCTCAGCTATTTTTAAGTGTGCAGTGCAGTGGTGCCAAATATATGCAGAGCGTGGAGCCATGACTACCTGCCATCTCTGTAACTCTTCTCATCTTGTAAAACTGAAACTCTGCCCCATTAAACACTAACTCCCCTTTTCCCCATCATTCTTTCTGTCTCTGTGAATTTGACTGCACTAGGTACCTGATTCCACTCTAAGTGGAATCACACACTGTTTGTCCTTTTGTGACATTCACTTAGGGTAATGTGGAGCCAACCCCAGTCTCCATTGACAGAGGAGTGAATAAACATGGTCATCCATCCATGCAATGTGTTATTACTCTGCCTTCAGAAGGGAGGAAATTCTGACGCATGAACCTTGAGAATGCAGGTGTTTTTGTTTGTTTGTTTGTTTGTTTAGAAACAGGGCCTTACTCTGTCACCCAGGTGGAGTGCAGCACACAATCGTAACTCTCTGTAACCTTGAACTCCCAGCCTCAAGTGGTCCTTCCACTTCAACCTCCTGAATAACTGCTACCATGGTTGTGCATCACCACACCTGGCTAATTTTTCCTTTTTTTGTAGAAACAGAGTGTCTATGTTGCCCAGGCTGACCTCATACTCCTGGGCTCAAGCGATCTTCTCACCTCAGCCTCTTACAGCACTAGGGTTACAGGCAATGAGCTATTCACCCAGCCACAAAATCCAAACTCTTTTTAACCAACAACCGAGATCTTTTTTATCCCTTGCTGTCTGTAGAAACAAAAGCCATAACTATCATGGAGTGTGATCCCTGTGCACGTGAGCACGTTTGCACGCACAGCAGTGCTTCCACTTTGCACTTCTGGTGGTGACACCATTAGTGTTTTTGCACCTGCCCTCCTAGGCCGGATTCTGGACTGAGGCAAGTATCTATGCTAGAGCGTGCTCTTAATATTAAGAAGAAATCCTAGTAGTAGAGCTTTTTTCTTTTTAGAGAGGGTTTTTTTGTTGTTGTTTTGTTTGCTTTTTCTAGTAGCACACATTTTGCCCTGCACTCACTTCGCATCCCCTTGGACAAAGTGTTGGGCCCACCTGTGCAGGAAAGGACAGAGGGATGGTTCTTGTGCTTCTGATCACGGCATGCTGTTCTGTGGTGTGGATGTCTGGTCACCTGTTCACTGTCACACTGCTGCTGGATGGAGGGCCACTCACTTTTCTCCCCACCAGAGCCGAGACCTTGGCCGGCTGTCCTGTGCACTATCTTTCCTTGCTGTGTTGATGTGTAAGTGGATTTCCGAGAAAATGAGCACAGCACTCAGCCACAAGTGGTGTCCTACAAGAAAGGTGGTCCAATCCAGTGTCTGGGAATCGTACCCAGGCCTGGATAGCGCTTACCTTATCCGCTTCATTTGCTTTTGCCACTTTGAGACGCACACGCTGACAGGTTGTTGCTTTAGCTGGCGTTTCTTTAACAAGATGAGCATCTTTTCACATGCTTGATCAGCTACTTGTATTTTTCTTTGAAGCTAAGTTGCTATTTTTATCCTTGCCTGTTTTTCTAGGGCTTTTTCTTTCAGCAATGAAACAAGTTTTAAAAAATACTTCCTGTCTTTTACAGCTCCTCTGTCACTCTAGAGAGTGACTTTTACTTGTGTATGGTGTGAGGTAGGGATCTAACTTGATCTCCCCACAGTGCTTGTCCTGACATCATTTCCTGAACTCCCCATACTTGTTTCTTGGTGCTGAAAAAGCAGCACTTTCTGTTGGGCAGTTTCTTTCTAGGCATTCAGGGCTGGGGCAAGGAAGAGTCTGAAGTTATCGCTTTTCCTCTTCATTGTCATTGTGGAAGTGTCATAGCCCCTATGGCTCTGGTCTCGATCGCTGCAGAAAGGAACCAGGCGAGATGCAGATTAGAAGTACAAGCTTGTAGGAGACAGGGTAACATTGATTGCAGGGTAGCCCTGAGCAACCTCCACAGTAGTCTTTTATTGAGACAGCACAAGACAGGTGAGGGGAGTATTAGATAATGACTACGTGCCCAAGGATCGCCATGGGCTCGGTCCACAAGGAGCACCTGCGGACAAATCGGCCGAGTGCCCGCCCCCCAGCTGCAAATCATCTTGCTCAGAGGTCGTCTGGCTCTTGGCATCCTCTACATGGAAGGACCTGAGACTTGGGGGAGGTTGGGGTTCTGGGCCTTGCTCCTCCCTCTCCTCTGAGGGCTGTGATTCTTCCTTTGCACCATCTGGGCACACCTTGTAGAAGAGGTTGGAGGTGGCATGTGAGCCTGCTGCCTCCTCTGAGGACGTCTGGCTATTAAGGAGCAGGTGGATCTAGGTTTAAATCCTGACTTCTCTAGTTACTGGCTATGTGACCTTGAGCTGATAGCCTCACTCCCCTGACCCCTTTCACCCTCTGAGGTCCAGGCCTGGGAACCCTCTGGGAGTATCTGGTCTTAGGAGACCCTGCAGGGTTCTTGTCCTCTGGTCATCCTCCAGGAAGAGAGGCAGCTGTGAGTATCTCTGCATTCAGATCTGCACCCCTTGCTGCCTCTTTGTGGCTGACTTAATGAAGCTAAGTTCACAAAGGAAACAACATGGTTTAAAAGGCAGGTGTGCTGTGGGAGTCCTGGGACGATCCATGCTTGCACTGCTCTTAGCATCTGTCTTCTAATTACTTCAGATGCTAATGAGGTGGGGGAGCATCTGGGGCGGGAGCTCACTGGTGTTTCTTAGTGGGGGGACAGGACTACCTGGGCCTGCCAGTGGTGGGGGTGCTCATACCCTCAGACCACCGTCTGGTGCCTGTGCCCAGGCTCTGGCAGGGACCCACTTGTACGGTGCACACAGCCGGTCTGGACAGTGCTGTCAGGAGCAGCCTTCTGGAACTGGGCTGACCTCTAGCCAGTTGGCTTTCTCCACTTTGCTGTAGGCATGTGAATCTTTCCTTGCATAACTCTGCATGTATTCAGTTCGTTCACCAAGGTCTGTGCCCTTGGCCCAGTGCTGGGTGCTAGGAATGTGGACATGCCTGATGTGCTCCAGACCTCTGGGGGTTTGGCAGAGAAATGAACAGGATCATTTCAGAGAGTGGCAGGTGCCAGTGGGGTAGAGCCTGTGGAGGCCATGATTTGGTTGGGCACTTAGGGAGAATTTTTCTGCATGGGGGCATATCAGATTGAGTCCTGAAAGACCCGTAAAGACATGGGCATAGATTCTGATTACAGGGACTGTAACTGCAGAGGCCTAAAGTAGGAACAGGCTTTATGGCTACAGCATGGGGAGCCAGAGCGCACGTGGCTGGAGGCAGGGCCAAAGCAGCCCTTACCAGGGACCACACACACACACTTTGAGGCCCACCAGCCCTGGGCTGTGGGCTCCTATGCCGGGTACAGCTGGGTTGATGTGTTTCCACTGGTGATTACACTGTTTGTCTTAAGTAATGCAGGGAGTCCAGGAGGTGCATCTCTCAGTGTCTGACAGATCAGTCACAGCTAGCATGACGTGGCAAAAGGTCCAACCGTGCCGTGAGCTTTGGGAGCTTTGCCCTGAGTGCAGGGCACTGCAAGCCCTGACAGCCTCAGTCAGGCACCAGGGAGGGGTCCACTGAGGACTGAGCCAGGGAGACTTCTGGGCAGAGCCAGCCACCTGGGTCGTCTTTGGAATAGACCTTGCTTGGTCACGTCGTGTCCTCTGACGAGTGCTGGGTGCCCCCTCACTGTCGTCGGATTTAGAATTTTCACATTGGTGCTCAGGAGGGTGACAGTTCTGTTTTCTAACTGATATTCTTAGACAGTATTTGCTGGGCTTTGGGATTAACCCGATGTACTTCTTAGGAGCATATAGGCTCCTAAGAAGAGTCTGGAAAGGTGGTCTGTTTCTGCCTGTGGGGGGCAGTGTGGGTGACACTGGGGAGGACTGAGGGCTGGGTGGGGGATAGGAAGTAGGGTGTCAGACAGCCTCGCCCCCCCTGCAGGAGTGCGCTGGGGAGCCGCTGTTCATGCTGCATTGCGCCATCAAGCAGCAGATGGAGAAGGGCCCCATTGACGCCATCACGGGAGAGGCGCGCTACTCCCTGAGTGAGGACAAGCTCATCCGGCAGCAGATCGACTACAAGACGCTGGTGAGCGGCTGTGCCCTGCCCGGGGACTTCCCGGTTAGGAGGTGGGGCTGATGTGGCCACCCCACCCCCACAGACCCTGAACTGTGTGAACCCTGAGAACGAGAATGCCCCAGAGGTGCCAGTGAAGGGGCTGAACTGCGACACAGTGACCCAGGTCAAGGAGAAGCTGCTGGACGCTGTATACAAGGGTGTGCCCTACTCCCAGCGGCCCAAGGCTGGGGACATGGACCTGGGTGAGCAGCGGGCAGGTGTGGGGGATCCTGAGGCCCCATCCGCCTGCACCAGGTGATGTCTGGACAGGTGGGCCTGTGTGTGCTGGGCAGGGGCGGGGCGTCCGGAGCTCTGTGCCAAGGGGAGAGGTGCTCGGCAGCCCTGCCCTCCAGCACCCTCCTCCCTGCAGAGTGGCGTCAGGGCCGCATGGCGCGCATCATCCTTCAGGACGAGGACGTCACCACCAAGATCGACAACGACTGGAAGAGACTGAACACGCTGGCTCATTACCAGGTGACCCGGCCTCCTCCCCGTGGGCCCCACAGCAGCATAGTACCAGAGTCAGGAGCCATGAGCTGGAGGATGGCTCAGGCTGTCAGAGAGAAAGGGGACACAGGCAGGCACATGCATGTGTGGGCCACTTCACTGGCGGGGCCTCCCAGTGGCCCGGAGCTGACCCGAGGGGGAAGCTGAGGCTGAGTGGTGAGGTGCACAGCCCCAGGGTGGTCACTGGGGTCTTGATGAGCAGGCAGGGGCCTGGCGTCACAGTGGCATCTGATGGTCACGGTGTCCCTGGCCTCTGCCCACAGGTGACAGACGGGTCCTCGGTGGCACTGGTGCCCAAGCAGACTTCCGCCTACAACATCTCCAACTCTTCCACCTTCACCAAGTCCCTCAGCAGATACGGTGAGGGCAGTGGCTGGTTGACAGGACTCTGTAGTGGGCCAGGGCGGGGGGTGGGGGGCTGTCAAGGCCTGTCCCTCGCATTCTGTAGGCCAGAGTCGCTTTCCTGCTGCACGCATGCGTGTTCACTCATGCCACCTCCTTGGTGTCACTGGCTGTCCCCGAAAAGTTTAGGGGGGCCAGGGTGCTGTCTCCAGCTTTCAGATGATCCTGAGGCTTAGGTGGGGGTGCTGCCCCTCAGAGACAGGGCGGGTACGGTGTGGGCTCTGGCTGACAGCCCCGTGCTGCAGAGAGCATGCTGCGTACGGCCAGCAGCCCCGACAGCCTGCGCTCACGCACACCAATGATCACACCGGACCTGGAGAGTGGCACCAAACTGTGGCACCTGGTAAAGAACCATGACCATCTGGACCAGCGCGAGGGTGACCGTGGCAGCAAGATGGTCTCAGAGATCTACCTGACTCGGCTGCTAGCCACCAAGGTGTGCTGTGGGGGTGGCGTGCCCATGGGGAACGCAGGGACAGCTGGGCCCAGCCTGGGGAAGCCGAATTTGGAAGGTGCCCCTTGTCCTCAGCTCATTTCAGTGGCCACCTGCCTGGGTCCCCCCAGGACTTGAGGGCAGCTGGCAGAGCCCCTGGAGCTCTGTGTCCTCGTCCACCCGCAGGGCACGCTGCAGAAGTTTGTGGATGACCTGTTTGAGACCATCTTCAGCACGGCGCACCGAGGTTCAGCTCTGCCGCTGGCTATCAAGTACATGTTTGACTTCCTGGATGAGCAGGCCGACAAGCACCAGATCCACGACGCTGACGTGCGGCACACCTGGAAGAGCAACTGGTAACTGTGGGTGGGGCCCATGCTCAGGGCCCCCGGGGTTGGCGGTGCAGCCTGGGCTGAGCCACCCCCCCCCCCAGGGTTGGTAATGCTGGATCTGGCCCTATTCTAGCTGGCCAGTCCCCACTGGGGTCTGGCACACCCTCTGCTCCCGCTTATAGGGGCCTCCACCTCTGCTTCACGAGAGCGGCACACAGGTGTGAGTACGGGCTGCAGCCTGAGTAATGAGGCTCAGTGGGCCAGCCCTGAGCTAGCCAGTTGTGGTGACAAAGGTGACAGTAGCAGAGTGCCGGCAGCATGCTTAGTGCTCACTTGTATATGGCCCTTACAGCCCCACTGGAGTTCAGGGCCCGTGTGTGGGGTGTGCATCTGGGCTCAGGCCCCTTTTCAGCATTACTTGGAGGGCACCAGTGTCTAGGAACCCAGAGGGGAGGCTGCATGGCCATGGCTGGGTGGCAGGGGCACTCAGCCCTGAGCCTTGCTGGGCCTCAGTTTCCCCATTTACACAGATGTCCACACCCACTTTGGAAGTCAGAGCCAGGAGAGCGTCAAGGGCACTGGTCACTCCATGCCCTGTGCTGCTCAGAAGGGGAACTGAGGCCCAGAGGGAGGGGCAGCTTCCCTTCTGTTGCGACTGACCATGAGCCTGGACCTGCCCACTGCAGCCTGCCCCTGCGCTTCTGGGTGAATGTGATCAAGAACCCGCAGTTCGTGTTCGACATTCACAAGAACAGCATCACGGACGCCTGCCTGTCGGTGGTGGCCCAGACCTTCATGGACTCCTGTTCGACATCCGAGCACAAGCTGGGCAAGGACTCGCCCTCCAATAAGCTGCTCTATGCCAAGGACATCCCCAACTACAAGAGCTGGGTGGAGAGGTGGGCAGGGCAGCGGGGGCGGGGGGGGCAGTTTGCCACCCTACCCTGCTCACACGCAGCCCCCCCACCCCCGACCTGTTGACAGATATTACTCAGACATTGCCAAGATGCCGGCCATCAGCGACCAGGACATGAGCGCATACCTGGCCGAGCAGTCGAGGCTGCACCTCAGCCAGTTCAACAGCATGAGCGCCTTGCATGAGATCTACTCTTACATCACCAAGTACAAGGATGAGGTGAGTTGTGCTGTGGAGAGTCCATGGGCTGGGGGGCCACTGCTCTGCCTTTGGTCTGCTAGTCCTCCCTTAAGCATCCAGCTGGACACCTGCTTTGGCTCTGGTGGGGCTTTGTGGGGGTGGGGTACAAGGGAGGCAGGTGGCAGCATCATCCCCGGGGGAGGATCTGGGTCATGAGTGGGCCTGTCACAAGATTCGTTAGGTGGGGTGGACCTCTTCAGGCCTAGGTACAGACCCACAGGGCAGGGGTGCTGGGGGTCTAAAGTGGGGAGAACAGTCTCGTTGAGCCTACTGGAGGTAGGCTTGGGGGGTGGTATGGGAGGCCCAGGGCTGAGGCTAGAACTTAAGCCTCTTCTCTGGGTTTGAGGGCATTGGAACTGAGAATTCAGTAGAACTCTGGGCTTAAAGTCAGCATGGAGGCTATCTGTCGAACAGAGGGGACTTCAGGCAGAGGCTGTGGTCAGCATAGGAGGGGTCATGGAGAGACAGGTCCTCTGAAGGGAAGGGAGAAACAGTAGGGGTAGCAGCTGATCTCAGTGCTGACACTGACACCATGCCAGAGCAGGTGCAGGTACCAAAGCAGGAGGTCCTGGGGAGCACGCTGGACAGGGATGGGGAGCAGTGCTGGGGAGGCAGGTGGCCGGGGGCTCAGAACCACTGTTCTGGGAGATGAGGGTAGGAATGATGACGGGTCATTCTGCACACTGAGCTCCTGGGGACAAAGGGACTGCATCTCTGTGTGTGCCCCATAGTAACCGGGCACCGCTGCTGCCTTGCAGATCCTAGGGGCCCTGGAGAAGGATGAGCAGGCGCGGCGGCAGCGGCTGCGGAGCAAGCTGGAGCAGGTGGTGGACACGATGGCCCTGAGCGGCTAAGCTCTGGCTGGGTTACCCAGCAGAAGGCGGCTTGAGAGGGCGGCAGAGCAGGAACCTCAGCAGCCCCCCCCTGTGCAGAGTGCCCGGGGCACTAAGGGGCCTTCAGTGGCCCAGTGCCCTCTTGGCCCCCTTCTTCGTTCCACCAGGCTGGGGGCCTGGTTTTTCCTGGTGTGGATGTGACGGGACCTGCTGAGCCATTGCTGCGCCCACAGCTGCTGGGAGAGCACAGGGGCTGGGCCAGCCCTCCCCGGGGGCCTTTGCTGCCTGGCAGGAGCTGTCCAGAGGCTTTCATGGGACAAAGGACAGCCTCGAGGGGCTGAGGGGTACAGCCAGACCCTCCAGAGGGAGAGGCGGCTAGCTTGGGCTGCACCCTCAAAGTCAGGACACGGGCTGGGGACGTGAGCAGTTCTTGGCTTCCTGCGCTGCCACCAGCCTGCAGAGTCTAAGTGTCTAGGGGATTGGCTGGTGGCTGGAGGGAGGGGCAGGCCACCCGTCTGCATCTAGCACTCCCATGCACTCTGTGCCATCACCATCCTCAGATTCAGCGCGTGCTCTGCGCGGCCGAGGCCAGAGCGCCATGTCCACCTTACCCCATAAAGGCCCGCTGCCCTCCTATGGAGGGGATGCAGGTTGGCGCCGCTCACCACTCCCGAGGGACTTGCAGACAGACTAGACTCCCTCTCTGTCCTCAGGGCTGTGGCTCTGGGAGCTCTGGACCAGGGGCTCCAGGCCACAGAGCACACGTTCCCATTATTTATTCCCCTCTACATCCTCCTGTCAGGGCTGGCCAGGGCAGCTGTCTGTGAGGTGGACCGAGCTCCCCGACCAGGCCCCCTTCCTTCCCTCTCTCCTGCTGCCCCAGCAGCTTCCATTGTGGCATCTCAGCAGTGTCCTGACCCCTCCAGAGCAGTGGGTCACCTGGGGACCGTTTTGTGTTGGAGGCAAAAATCCTGTGCTGTTCTCTGCTTGGGCTGCAGGCAGGGCAGGGCCCCTCCAGCCACCTTTCTGGCCTGGACCCATTCAGACTGGAAGCAGCTGGCAGTGACCAGAGGGCCTAGAGGCTGGCTGTGTCCACCCTGCCCTCAGTGAGCAAGAGAGAACTAATTTTTAAAAGAAACCTGTACATATATATATGTGTGTATATATATATATGGCGCTCGCCTCAGTGTCCAGCCCCAGTGGGGTCCTGTATAGTTATCTGAAGGAGAAGAAATTTTAATGACAATTTAAAGTAAGAAAATTAAGGCAGTGGGAAAGCAATACCAAATGGTTGCAGAAAAAGTGGCCAGAGTTCCCTGGAGTGGAGCACTTGAGCCCAGGCCCCTTGGCCCACAGCTTACTCTGTTTTTGTTTGACGTGAAAAGCAAAGAGCTTCTTGCCGATCCCCTGAGAGCGTCCAGGGCGTGCAGGGCCTGGGATTATGCATGATTGTGCTAGCGTTTAGTCTGAGTTGATCTTTTTAAAACTGCAAATGTTGAATACTAGAGGTTGTTAGACACTTTTTTATGTTTTTTAATTAATTGGTCACTTGTAAAACCAAACAAGTGGCCATCCCCTTTTCAAGGTCACTTTTTTGATGGTACTAAAGATTCCCACGGACTTTAAGGGACAGCTAACTGTGGCCAGACCAAGTCTTGGTACCTCGGCCCCAACCCAGGGGCTGCCTGTCTTGGGGTCCTTCCCTCCCGAGCAGCACAAGCCAGACTGGACAGCATGGAGACCATGAAGGAGCTGTCCCTTCACATGGAGGTCGGTGTGACATCGGTGAACTGCTGACTCAGGGAGCTCCGCGACCCCATGGGGCACCGTGGCAGGGTGCAGCACCCGCTGCCATCAGGCCCAGCTCTTCTCCCTGGTCCCTGTCCCTGCCCACTGCAGGTGGGGCCTCACTCCCTGGGCAGACCTGGGTGCCAGAGCTTTGGCCAGTCAGCTCCCTGGGATTTTGCCTCCCTCGGATGCCGCCTGGCTATGCCTGGGTGAGACCCTTGGTTTCCCCCAAAGTCTTCCCTGGACACTGGGTTCAAATTGAAGCCCTGGTTCTTCCAGTTCTGCATGGATCAGGTGAGGACTGCTCAGCTCCTGCACCACCACCTTCAGAATCCATTTCCAGCTCTTACCCTTCCTTAGGCCTCCCACCCTGGCCAGAGCTGGGGAGCCTCTCTTGGCCCTGCCAGAGTGGCCTGCAGGAGTGTGTGGCTGCCGCAGAACACACGGCCATGTCTAGCTGCAAGCACTTTAGCAGTACCTGTTTACATACAGGCTGACCAGCCTGATTCTAGCCGTGCTGTCTGCCCAGTACAGCAGGTCTCCGAGCAGCCCCGCCAGCCCCACAGCTTCTTGCCTTGTCATGGAGCTAGGCTCCAGTGCCCACTCTAGTTCCCATAGTCCTAGTTCTGCAGAACCCTGGAGCCAGGCTCAGGCACCCACCATGACTTCCTGCCTGCCAGGGGCTCGGATCCTGAGCTCCGGAACTGGCAGGGGTCCTGTGGGCACGGGGTTGGAGTGTGCTGTGCACCAGGCCCTCGTCTGCAGGGAGCCTGTGCTGCAACACAGGGAAAGCAACACCCTCCTGGCCTGGCTCAGACACTGCTGCTACCACCACCTGTGCCACCTGCTTCTCGCAGCCCTCCCACCCCACGCATTCAGTGCTTCCCCTCAGCCTCCTGCATCTGGTCTCAGGAGTGCTCTGGACAGCTCTCGCCTCAGCCTGGGAACCCAGCCTCTCCATATACCTCGAGTTTCCCTGCATTCTGCAGCCCGAGACCACCAGACCCTGACTCGCCTCTTCCTGGCCCGCAAAACCCACAGCGTGGAGTCCCAGCACCAGCCTGGCATGCTGTGTTCCACAGAGGGCCTGGAATGGTCTCCTGCCGCCCCTGGGCTGACCTTGCTGTGAGGGCCTCCGCCCTGTATTGCCTCCCGGTTCCTCTGGATTTGATAGCTCACCTCGTTGGTGCTACACGAGCTAGATTCAATATATTTAGAGAGAGAGAAAGATATTTTTAAGATGAAGCCCACAACTAGCTGTCCTTTAATGCCACAGAACCCCAAATAAGAGAAGAGCAATCACTTGGACGGCCTGAGCTGACCCTTGGCCGTGGCTTCTTACAGGCTCAGCCCTCAGATGTGTAAATATACTGCTATTTCCTATTTTACTGTCTTCAGATTTAGTACTTGTAAATAGACACACACATTAAGGAGAGATTAAACATTTTTGCTAAAGCTTATGACTCCCGGCCTTCCTTGTTGGGAGGTTTGTTGAGGGGAGGTTTCCAAGGCCAGGAGGCAGGGTTGGGTCAGCCGCTCCTTGGACTTTCAGGTGCCATTGGTTCTGCTGCCCACAGGGCTTTGAAAGACCTCAGGTAGCCTGATAAGATGGTCTGAGAATGGCCTTTGCCACAAAGGCGGTAAGTAGCACCTAGGACTAATAACTGGCCACCTCTGCACTAGCAGACCCCTGGGTGGTCCAAGGCCCCTATTCTCCTTTTGCTGGAGTCTGAGCTGGGGCCCCTTGTCCCAGTGACACATCAAGGTCCTTGGTGAAACTAAGGACCAGGGCCTGAGTCCCACCAGAGCCCTGCGGTCCAGGCTCGGGCAGTGGTCCCAGTCCTGCTGTGAGGCAAGAGTCCCAAGGTGCCTTATGAAATGAAATGCAGATTCTGGGCAGCCCAGGGGCCATGGCCAGCAGCAGGGGTGACCTGAGGCTGTGGCCTTGAGAGCCCACCTTGAACATAAAGGGCTGGAATTGTATTTCATAAGCTATCTCAGCCAGGGAGCCCTCTTTCTGTTGGTAGCCTGGCAGCTGAGGAACCCAGTTTGAGAAATGTTGGCCTTTCTGGTGTAAACTTGGATTTCTTGATCTCATGAAAACCTTTATAAATACTTTTGTGGTGGAGGAGACGTAGATGCAGCTTCTGCCATTATGTGGCTTTGGTCGGTGCCCCGTTTCTGGACCCATTTCATCCACAGCCCAACAGGGGTATCCATTCCTGCCTCAGAGGGTGGGCAGCGGGGTCAGGTATGAGGATTCTGGGTGAGGCAGGCACCTCTCTGGACATGACGTGGGTGCCTGCTCTGTAGCTGCATCTCAGCTCTCCAGGCAGACCCCAGCCCAGCCTGTGCCCGCTCTGCACACAGCATCTGAGGTCCACCTCAACTTCCAGCCACCCTGCAAGGTTTGTGGGTATCCCCATCTATAGTGAGGCAGCTGAGGCACAGAGGCTGCATGGTGTGACAGGGACTAAGCAGGCCGGCAGGCATCGGGAGGGGGCACCACCCCGCCTGCTTCCCTCCAGCCTCTGGTCCATCCACACGCTCTGACAGGGCTCCATAAATCATGATTAATACCTCCTGCTCTCAAGCAGGCCCATCCTGACAGCAGGGCTGTAAGCGTTGAGTTCCACGCCAGGCTCAGTGACTAAAAAGAAATCAGTGTAATCACCATGAAATTGAATCAGGAATAAATTTAGCAAATGTGATCCCGTTTGGGGTATGACGTGGCCCATTCTCACAGCTCAGTCCCCTTTAGCTTTCTGGCACAATCAGTCCTGCCTCAATTACCCTTGTTAGGCCGCTGAGGGCTCCTGCCCTGCCAGCCTGAAATCAGGGGCCGTCTCTGAGCTGCAATCATCACTGGCTGTGCTGTGCGATCAGGCGTAATTATGCAGCGCTGTGATTGCTGTGCCAGTTCATGATGGTATTAAACTATCAGCTGTTAACGCAGGGCCTGCTGGCTGCTCTAAGCCGGATGCAGGGCAGAGGCAGGGCCAGTATGGGCCTGGGCTGGCATACTCACTCAAGTGAATGAAACCGGACTGTAAACTATCTCTTCACCTGGGTCCCAGAGCAGCCACAGCTCAAGGCAGGGGATGAAACACAGACTATGAGCAGAGATGAAGTAGTCCAGGCCAAGAAACTAGATGGGTTCAGTGCCTTTTAAAGAAAGCACAGTGGGGTCTCAGAGAACAGTTTTGGGACCCAGCACCGTCTGGGCCAGGAAGGCCTTTTGGAGAGGAGCAAGGAGCTGGCAGAGGGGATGTGAGGGAAGCGTGTTCCCTAGAACAGCAGAGCGGGTGGGGGACAGGTGCACTGTGCTCCCTGGAGGCTTGGGGGTGACATGGGTGTTGGGTTCTGCTTTGCATTTGGCAGCCATGGGGCTAGGGCACCAGAGGCAGGAGGAGACCAGAGCCAGTTAGGAGGCTCCTGTAGATATCCGCCAGGTCTGTGGCCTACTGTGCCTCTGTGGGGCCTTCCTGGGGACCTGTTAGCCCTGAGTCGAGGCTTCGTGGGCAGTTCGTTCTGGGAATGTGCAGGGTGGGGCCATGCGACTTGTCCTAACCACAGAGTTGTCAGTAAAGCAACTTGGGGCCTCCAGGCTGAGCATCTGATCCTCCTGGAGTCAGGATTCCGGCAAGCAGAGCCTCTAGCCATGGCACAGCACCAAACAAGTGTTTGGGGTCTACATGTGGATGTGTGGGGAGCCGCTTTTGCAGCGTGCCCTGGCATCCATCAATGGTGTCAGGGCCATTAACAGCAGTTCCATTTGGAACAAAGAATTGAAATCACTCACCCAAGGACACAAGGTCACCCAGACTGTCCCCCAGGGCTCCTTGAGTGCCCAGGAGCATAGAGCAGAGCCTGGGCACAGAGTGGAGGCCAGTGAGTAGCTGCCCAGGGAGTGGGCCAGAGCCTGGGCACACAGAGCCGCTCCCTGTGCAGCTGTCCTGCAGACCGCAGGCTCTGGAGACACCTGCCTAGCTGGGAGGCTCACTTCACTCCCTCCCCGAACAGGGGTTGTCTGAGAGATTGTCTCTGTGGGCATGGGTGTTGCATCCAGCTGCAAACCCAACAGGAAGGGCCCGAGCATCTGCTGCTTTCTGGGTGTGACAGAAACATAACCTCGAATGGCTTCAGTGAAAAGGGAGTTGGTTGGTTCACACAGTAGAAAAATCTGAGGGTGCTTCTGGCCTTAGGCACGGGGGGCAAGAATGGCTCCAGCTGCCCTGGGCTGACCAGCTAGCAATAATGGTGGAAATTGAGCGCCTTGGTCAGCAGATGTCCTGGGAGAGGCCTCGCTGGCCCGCGTTAGGGCTACGTGCTGCACGTAAGCATTTACCCTGGCCTGGAGGACGGGTGTACTGGCTGGGAGACCTGGGTCACCTCCTGGGAGAGGGCTCTGTGTATTGTGCAGAACTGTGCACAGGTGTAGGGTCCCTTGGTATCGGGTGGCCCACTTTAAATGCACCTAAAATGCTGAGTCCTTTCTCTCACTCAGCTCTTGCTGCCCATGTGACTTCAGCCACGGGGAGAGCCATCGGAGGTATCCATGGTACCCAGTGACCCCCGCCAGGGGCTAGGCAGGACAGGGAGGAGGGTGACAGTATCTCTTCTGTGAGGAGTAATGGACCCAGCCTCAGTTTGGAGATGTTTTCATGTGTCCCGAGCCAGGGCCTTCCAGGACAGGGGGGATCCTTACAAAGTTAACACGAGCCCCACCTCCATGTGGGTTGACAGCAGAGACTCAAAGAGGTGCTGTACACCTGTGTTTGTAGCAGCATCATTCACAACAGTCAAAAGGTAGGAGCAAGCAAAGGGTCCGTGACGGATGAATGGATAACCAAAATGTCTGTCCATACAGCAGAATGTGGTTCCTCCTTACAAAGGAGGGAAATTCTAAAGCCCACTACAGCATGGGTGACACGAAAGAACAAGTGCCATCTGATTCTACTCACGTGAGGCACTAGAACAGCCAAGTTCATAGACAGAAGGTAGAGCCGAGGACCAGGGCCGGGGGAAGGGCTGGGAGTCAGTGAGTCATAGGGACAGAGTCTCAGTTTGGGAAGGTGGAAAAGCTCTGGAGGTGGTGGTGATGGCTGTGGGGCACTGTGAGTGTGCTCAGTCCCCTGTGCAAATGTTGAGGATGGTAAAAAATTTATGTGTATTTTGGCACAATTAAAATTGATAAAATGTGTTTTTAAAAGGACTTGAGTTTCCATGTGGATAGGAGAGTCACAGGGGACTGCACTTACCTCTGGACCGAGGCAACTTGGTCACACCCTCAGCTGCAATGGCAGTGGCCACAGCTCTGGCTACAGCCACTCCTCACCCCCACTCCTGGCCGCAGGACGCTGGCAGGACTTGTGGCCCTGGATGCTGCTCCCAGGGCGCAGAGCCGAAGCTCCTGTCTTACCCGCTAGGCCCATTGCTGGCTCCGTCTTGGCAACGCCACCTCCAGGAGGCTCCAGGAAGCTCCAGCTTCCTTGAGCTCCTGTCCTGCCAAGCAGCTCTGCACATCTGTCCCCACGGAGCTGAGGTCATGAAGATCAGGGCCATGCTAGGGCCAGCCCATGTCTCTGCCCCAGCTGGGGCCAGTGAAAGGGAGGAGCTCAGGATGTTCTCCAAAGAGTCCAGGGCCTGCTGGCCATGCCCCTGCCCCTGGGATATACTGTTCTCTCTGGAGCCTCTGTCCAGACTCTCGCTCTAATTTCCCTGGCTAGCCTCATCGCTCCCAGGTGACCCTTCCCAAAGCCCAGCTTTTAAAAACGCCTGTCTTCTTTGTTTAGGAGACTATTTTTATTTTTTTTTCTAAGGGAGAAAGACATCTTCTCCTCCTATAGCTACCATGTTATTGTCACACTAACCAAACTCTTACCTGCAATGTTCACATGCTCCGAAGTGTCCCCAGACCACATTTTCACTAGTGGTTTGTCTGGATTGGGACCCCAGATGAGCCCCACCTCTCCACCCGGCTCTCCGTCTCTCTGGTTTCAACCCACAGCAGGGCCCCTTCTGTGTCAGAGCCATTCTGATGCAGAAACCTCTGTGTGTCTGAGTCCTTCTATCCACCTCAAATTGTTCTCTAAATATTATGTGCACTCCTCCCCTTTTAACTGGTAGAAATTATCCAGAAGGGAAACTTCATGGCACCAACTGGATACCCACCTGAATGAAACCATTATTAATAGAAGGTGTAAAAATAAACACAAGGAAAGTAAGAAAATATTAAATGCTAGCAACAAGCTTTTACCCACATAAAGGCTCCCCTCTGATAAAACTACCTTGTGCTAGTGAGAGATCAAAGACCTATACAAAAGATGTTTCTTGATTTAGAGGATTTGGGGGTCCATGTCTCACCTGTCACTCTTGGATCTGTCCTTTGCCCTGCCCTGCTCTTTCTGGGGACATCTGACCCTGCCAAGTCCACTCCATGCTCTCTGCTGATTGCCTGGGGGAGGAGAGGAGAGACCTCCCCCAGGGTGGGTGTCCACCCTGGCACTGGTGCTCAGCTGGCAGCCTGGGCCTGAGCCAGAGACGCACCCTCTTCCTGTTGTGACCAGACCTCCCTGTTCCCCACTCCTTGCACGGTGGTCCTGTGCTGGTCACACACTTCTCTGGATACACCTATGAGGGCGTTTTGTATCTATGGACTGCACCCTCAGTGTGGGTGGGCCCCCCAATAAGTCGACAGTCTGACCAGAAAAAGATGTTGACCTCCCCAGGGAAAGAGGGTTTTGCCCTGCCCCACAGCCTTTTTTCCTGCGCCTCCTGGGGCAGCTGACCCACCTGCCCTGTAAGCTTTGGAGCGTACCCTCCCCAATCCCACAAGCCAACTGTTAACAGTCACCCACCTTCCCCTCTGCCTGCCTGAATCCCAGTGCTTCTTCCTCTGGGAAACCCGAGACATCTCCCTCTGTAAACTGCCTGTTCTCCTGACCTGGGAGGGGCCCCTGGAGTCACCTAAAGCTCTGTCTACCCAGAGTGCTCCCTGCCAGGCCCCATCAGGCCCATGCTCGGCCTCCCCGCCCCGCGTGGCCCAGGCCCACCTGTCTGGGAGCCTCTCCCCTGGAGCCTGAGCTGCTGCTGCTCTCTAGAGCCCAGTCCCTGACAAGTTGGCACAGGTTGTGACATTCCTGTCATTCTCTGCGCATTTCAGGGCTTGAAAGGACAGGGGGAGGGCACAAAAACAGTTTTCAGTCCAAGAAAGAGAGCCAGAAAACCTCTTGTCTCTTAGCAGAACAAATTCCGTAATAAATAGTTTTCAAGACACAGATTCCTCTTTCAATGGTGGGTCCAGCAGAGGGGGAGGGGCAGCAGACCTGGTGGGGCCCCTGTGTGCTCAGAGCAGGTCTGTCTCTCTCCACTCAGTTTCTTCACTGTAAAACAGAAAAGCGACTCTAACTGCACCTCGTCCGGCCGAGTTGGGGTAGCAGCTGCAGCAGGCTGTGAGGCATGGTTGACACTCCCACAAGTGTTGGTCTTGTTTTCTTGGGAGTCACCTGGCCCCACCCCTGCCCAGGGCCAACTTCCTACCAGAGGCCATGGGCGCAGTGGAAGGGGCTTGTTGAGCCCCTCAAGCTACCTCATGCATCAAAAGCAAAGTTTTGATGGGATGGGCTCGGTTGCCCCAGAGTGGCAGGTCGGGGGCAAGGTCAGGGAGGCTGTGCAGCTCCTGGCGGGACTGACGAGGCAGGTCTGAGGGAGAAGCCTGCTTTCTCCATCCTGACAGATGACCCCGTACCTTCTGTGGGGTGGAGACTGGGTCGGAAGCTCCCTGTGGGCTCAGAGGTGCTGAGAAGTCCACCAGATCAGGTGAAGACGGAGTCAGGAAGAGGGGCCAGGGTGCAGAGCACTCCACAGGAGTGACAACGAGCCAGGGGCCTTCGAGGTTGAGGTGCGAAAGTGAGTGACAACTCCAGGGAGAACCATGCACACCCTAGTCTAAGATAACAGCACTCATGGAGTTGTGCAGTATGCCACATGCACGTTAGTACAATGTGACCCCGGGGATGACAGGGTACATCCCCTGGAGGCTGACAGACTGAGCTTTCCTGCCTACAGTTGGAAAGACCTGTATGCTTTGCCTTAGTCTCCAGTATTATCTTAGGAAGAAGGAAGAACAGGATGAAAGAGCTCTGCAAGGAAGTGGAACTGTGACCAAGACTTAAGAACTTCCCGAAAGAAACTATTAAAACAAAAGAGATGATTTTAAAAGCACTCAATTGAGGTATTTTTAAAGTTTAAAAATTTGTTTCTGCTTCCCAGAAGGGCAGAGGCTTGGGAACAAAATAAGTTACAGACAATTAAGAAGCTACGCTAACAAAACTGCCTAGAGCCGTGCACGTTTTCAGCCGTGGAGGATGTGGGCTCAGGTGCAGCGTGGAGGTGTGTCTGCTTTGCTCTGCAGGACTCCAGGCCTCCTATTGGGGGCAGACACTTGGCCCCTGACCGCAGATCAGAACACCCCTTCCTCCCATCAGGGCTCAGCATGTCACCCCATCAGGGACTTTTTTTTCCCTGAAAGAAAATTGCTCCTTTACATGGAGGTGAGTTTGTAAACCAAGAAATGCTGGGGGCCTCTTCCTGAGCCTAAGAGTGAACAAATTCAGAATTCAGAGCCGAGAGCTTGTCAGTGGGGTAGTTGTAGAGAAAGGGGGGAAGAGAGAGGGAGAAAGTTTAAACTTCCTAATCCAGCTGTGTGTAAAGACTAGCGCTTTCTGGCCTTGAGTTCCATTAGCCAGCAAATTCCTTTTTCCCTTTGCTTATGCCAATCTGCCACTTGAGACTTAGAGAGGGCGGCTCTGTTCTGCCCATGCCATGGCCTCTGGTCACGGGGAGCTCTTGAGCACTTTCAATGTGCCTCTTTCAAATTGAGATGTTTTCTAAGTGTTAAACATACATCAGATGTAGAATATTAAATTTTTAAGTATTGCTTACATGTTCAATCAATACTATTTTCGATATTATGAATTAAATAAAATATGGTATTAAAATTAATGTTATCTGTTTTATTTTTTAAAGTATGGCCCACTAGAAAATTTAAAAGTACATTTCTGGCTTTTGTCTTATTTCTATTGGGCAGAGAAGGACTAGATCAGCTTTCTTGGTATAAAATAATATGTTTTTTAATTTTCTGTGGAGGGGAGTTGTCTATCTTAACACCAGATGCCTCTGAAGGAAATGAGCTCTGCTAAGGGGCACTTGGTTTTCTGAGTCCATGAAGAGTCTCAGCCCAGCGCAGGGTTGCTACTGGGGAGGTGAGCAGATCTCTGCTGCTTGTTCTTTAAAAAATTTTATTTAGCTAGAATCCACAGGACACACAGTTAGCCTGGTGGTTTTTTGTGTATTCACAAAATTAGTCACCCATCACCACTCCCTAATTCCAGAACAATTTTCATTACCCCCAGAAGAAATCCCCAAACTCCTTCCCTCTATAGCCCCCCATCTCTTGGCAATTAATCTGTTTTCTGTCCATGGATTTGCCTCTGCTGGACATTTCATGTGAGTGGAATCACGTTAAGTACCATGTGCTTTTCTCTACTATGAGTTTCTCTCACTTACCATCATTTTCCAGGCTATATTTCAGCATGCATTAGTACCTCATTCCTTTCCATGACTGACTAATATTCCTTTGTACAAATGCACCACCCACTATTAGCATTTATCTATTTATCAGTTGATGCTCATTTGAGCAGTTTATTTTCTGGCTATCGTGAATAATACTTCCGTGTACATTCCTGTACAAGTTATGTGTGGACATTCATTATGTCCACAAAATGTGCATATGGAAGCTGAACTGTTGCGCCATGTGGCAACTCTGTGTTTAATCTTTTGTGTGTGTGTGTGAGACATAGTCTCATTCTGTCCCCCAGGCTAGAGTGCAGTGGCATCATCATAGCCCACAGCAACCTCAAACTCTCGGGCTTGAGCCATCCTCCTGCCTCAGCCTCCTGAGTAGCTGGGGCTCCAGGTGCCCATCGCAATGCCTGCATAGTTTTTCTATTTTTAGTAGAGATGGGATCTTGAGCTTGCTCAGGCTGGTCTCAAACTCCTGAGTTCAAGGGATCCTCCTACCTTGGCCTCCCAGAGTGAACCACTGTTCCCGGCCTATCTTTCCCGGCGTCTGCACCATTTTGCACCCACCAGCAGTGTATGAGGGCACCACTCTCTCCACACCCTGCCAACACTTGTTATTACCTGTCTTTCTGATTCCAGCCATCCTGGTGGGTGTGAAGTGCTATCTCACTGTGGTTTTGATTTGCATTTCCCTGATGATTAATGATGTCGTCTCTGTTCCTTATGGCCACTTACATGTCTTCTTTGGAGAAACGTCTATTCAAGTCCTTTCCCCATGTTGAAATTGGGACATCTGTGTTTTTATTATTGCATTGTAATAGGTCCCCACATATTCTTGGTACAAGTCCATTATCAGATACATGATGTGCAAAAATTTTCTCCCATTCTAGGTGTTGCCTTTTCACTTTCTTTGTGGTATTCTTTAAATGCTCTGCTTTTTATAAAAGAATAAGAAATCAGATGTTAGCTTCAGAGGCAGGGATATAAGGCAGGAAAGAGAGGCTAAAGCCAGTAGGCAGGACCGTGCCCAGGAAAGACGGAGGAGAATGAGCTCTGGAAATGGAAATGTTGAGTACAAGTTCCTCTGAAGCCATCTCCTGGTGATAAACCCACTCTTCTTCTTTACTGAAATTACCTTTTTTTCATTTCACCCTCGCTCTGAAAAGACCATTCTGCTGGGTATAGCCCTATAAGCTGAGCTATTCCTCTTACACTGAGACATCAGCCCCCACCTTATGGGCTCCGTTACTGCCCTGAAGAGGTTGGCTGCCAAAGTGATTCTCCCCCTTGCTGGCTGTTTTAGGGTCTTCTCTTTACTTTGGTGTCCTGCAGTTTTGATACAATGGCTTGCTGACACTTGCCTCACAGATGTGGAAGAATATTCAAGATAGCAGCCCTTCTATTGGGGACACCAAGAGACCCTGCCCAGGGGCCATTTCTTGGCCTGTCCAGTGGTGGTGTAAGGACTTTGTTCCCTCAGCTCAGTGTCTTTCTCTTGCAATTGCTGCAGGGGTTTCGCACTGGCACAGGGGTGCTTGTGCCTGAAGCTGTTGTGAGCTACATCCTTGTGCTTTGTCTGAGCCCCCACAAACTCTCACCCTGATGCATCTGATAAAGGTTGTCGTGGTAAGTGGGGGGCTGCATCCCAGCCCGGGGGTTTCTAATTCTTGCCTCCCGCTGCAACTCATCTCCCACCCACTGTCGGAACATTGGAGGGAGGCAGAGGGCTCCTCTTTGGCTCCCCTGTGGAGCCTGGCTGCACCTGCTGGTCACACGCAGCTCTTCCTGTCAGACATCTGGACCAGGGCATGGGATGATGTTGGGGAGTGTTGCTGTCGCAGCCCCAGCTCCAGTGTCTGACAGTTCCTCATCAGCTAGCAGGGCTCCCCCCTGGACTTTATTAAAATCCAAGGGTCCCTTCCAGCAGCCCCTAGCTCGGGGAAAACTGCAGGAGCCCCTGTCTCTTTGCAGTGCTGGACACTTGTCTGGGAGGTGGGTCTAGCACCTGAGTTGCTGTGAGCACCAACAGGAAGCAGGCAGCCACCTGCCCAGGGGCCGAGATTGTCCCCTTCTGCCTCTACCCTCAAAAGTCGATGACACCGGGGCTTCCTGCCTGGACACCAGTTGAAAGGGCAGCAGCCACGGGCAGTGTAACCCTGGGTTAGGAAGTGGCACTGAGCTGCAGAGCCCTCCACTCCTGGGGGCTCCCAGCACACCAGGTCAGGGCCCAGCGAGTCTCCCAGGGGGGCCTGAGGGTTGACGGGCAATCATCCTTGACTTTCGAATTCCTGCCATTTGAAATACTTCCCATAGCAACTGACTCTCAAAATGCCTTCCACAGAAAGGGTGCAGAGTTTGGGGCTCGTGGTCCATTGGGCTGGGCCTGGTCTGGCGCTCTGGGGGTGGGCTCCTGAGTTGTGATCACTGGGTTCTAGAAACTAAGTAAGTATCCGGCATAGAGCATCTCTATTTTGCTGGTGTGGGTGCCCCTTCTCCGGGAGCCCTTCCCTGGCCACCTGCTCACAGCGCCGTTTTCTGCGGACGCTGAGCTCTCGTCTTGCCTTGTCTTTCCCCACAGTGAGAGTCCACTGGTCCAGCTGTCTCCAAGGCCGTGAGGACTTGGTCTGCCTGTGTCCCTGTGTGCGTTTGGCATGTGGTCAGCACACAGGGCTGGTGTTTGTGCACATACACCTGACCTCCCTGGGACACTCTGCCCGTCATCAGCCAGGCAGTGTGTGCCAAGCCATCACTGTCCCCCTCAAGCCACAGACTGGCTTCGTGGGCCAGAACGAGCTGTGCCCACCACTGCTCCCAGGGCTGTGCAGGGCCCAACGGTTGGTTGTAATGGACGACTTTGTTCATCCCAGAGCAGAAGCTCTGTGCTCTGGGGACGTCACAGGCCTCCGTACCCTGAGGGTCATTTCTCCCCTGTGACTCTCACCACCAGCCCGGCCTTGCCCACTGTGCTCTGGGTCCAAACTCCACGAGACTTCTCTCCTTGCAGAAGCCGCTGTAGGCTTTGGGTTAGATGGTTCCTAGGATGTAGGGGCAGACTGATTCCAAACCTGTCCCCGTTCTAGACTTCTCCCTGTCAGCCTGTGCTGCCGTCCATGAAGACACGGAGCCCACTGTGGCCCAGTGACTTGCTTCGCCCCATGAGGTGCAGCAGCGGCGCCGGCGTGCCAGCTCGGACACTGGGCTCAGGAGGCCTTGGAGTGTCTGCTCTCTACAATCATGGGAGCAGCCTGGGAGAGTGAGAGACGGCGTGGCAGGGGACCACCTGCCCTGGCCATGGCTGCTCAGGACTGTCTGTAACCTCTGACCCCAAACAGAAGAGGGCCCTGGCAGAGGAACCAGAATGACCTGTGGGCCTGTGAGCAGGACCTGGTGATTTTTAAGCCTCAGTTTCAAGGCAGCCTTTTAAGCTTGGAGTTGCCAGATCAGTTACAGGGCATCCTAGCTGGGCATGGTGGCTCATACTTTGGAGGCCAAGGGAGAAGGATCACTTGAGTCCAGAAGTTTGGGTAGAAGTTTGGGTCCAGAAGTTTGGGTCCCCCACCTCTCTAGAAAAAATTTAAAAACTTACCCAAGCACAGTGCCTATAGTCCCATCTACTCATGAGACTGGGGCAGGAGGATCATGTAAGCTCAGGAGTTCAAGGCTGAAGTAAGCTAGGACAGCACTACTGTATGCAGCCTCAGGGACAGAGTGAGACACTGTCTCTTAAAAAAATAAAACAAGGGCAGCACCTGTGGATCACTGAGTGGGGCGCCGGCCCCATATACTGAGGGTGGCGGGTTCAAAGCCGGCCCCGGCCGAACTGCAACAAAAAAAATAGCCGGGTGTTGTGGCAGGCACCTGTACTCCCAACTACTCGGGAGGCTGAGAAAAGAGAATTACCTTAGCCCACGAGTTGGAGGTTGCTGTGAGCTATAAAGCCACAGCACTCTATGGAGGGCGATAAAGTGAGGCTCTGTCTCTAAATAAATAAATAAAACAAGAGGGCAGTGCCTGTAGTTCAGTGAGTAGGGCGCTAGCCCCGTATACCAATGGTGGTGGGTTCATACCTGGCCCCAGCCAAACTGCAAAAAAATAGCAGGGCATTGTGGCGGGTGCCTGTAGTCCCAGCTACTCGGGAGGCTGAGGCAAGAGAATCTCCTAAGCCCAAAAACTGGAGGTTGCTGTGAGCTGTGATGCTACAGCACTCTAGCGAGGGCAATAAAATGAGATTCTCTCTCTCTCTCTCAAAATAAATAAATAAATAAATAAAATACCATCTAACCCCAGTGAGAATGGCCCACATCACAAAATCTCAAAACTACAGATGCTGGCGTGGATGTGGAGAGAAGGGAACACTTTTACACTGCTGGTGGGACTGCAAACTGACACAACCTTTTTGGAAGGAAGTATGGAGAACTCTCAAAGAACTCAGGCTAGACCTCCCATTTGATCCTGCAATCCCTTTACTGGGCATCTATCCAGAAGTAAAAAAATCCTTTTATCATAAGGACACTTGCACTAGACTGTTTATTGCAGCTCAATATACAATCGCCAAAATGTGGAAACATCCTAAATGCCCACCAACCCAGGAATGGATTAACAAGCTGTGGTATATGTACACTATGGAATACTATTTAGCCATTAAAAAAATGGAGACTTTACAACCTTTGTATTAACCTGGATTGAAGTAGAACACATTATTCTTAGTAAAGCATCACAAGAATAGAGAAGCATGAATCCCATGTACTCAATTTTGATATGAGGACAATTAATGACAATTAATAACACGGTGGAGGTGGGGGAAGGAGAGAGCAGAGAGAGAAAGAAGGAGGGAGG